>JAQZBX010108633.1:0-10549 GCA_029593785.1 Cabassous unicinctus
GCACCTCAAAGCAGATTAGACTCATGGAGAACTCAGAGTTTTAATAACCATGAACTGTACCTTTATGCCTTTTCTGCATCATTTGGCTCTTTGTCTCATTTTTCAGCCTGAAAACCAAAGGCACAAGCTTTATTAATCCAGGAGCTGAGAGGCATATTTAAGATGAAGGATTTAAAGTTATCTTAGCATTAGTTTTCCTGGAATTTCCCACTAGTTAATACTACGTTGGAATGGCTGACAGGCAGTTAAATAAAGCCTAGTATATGTGTTATAGAGAGTTTATAAATTCTAGCTTTACTGAAATATTTTGTTTTTGCGATGCCTGACTTTTGAAAGAAAACATTAACAATTTATGATGACTTATTATGACGCTATTATTCATAATAATTTAGGCTTCTCTAATGCATGAAGCCTCCAAACATCATTGGCTCTAATCTCTTATCATTAATGACAATGGGTAAATTGTAAAGTCTAGAAAAATAGACATTGCAGAAAGTTCTGAGTTATTTGTTTCTTTTTGTGTTTTTATCTTTTATTCCCAGTATTTCAAAGGCTCTCTTAGCATTCTTTGCTTATTTGTATTTTTGCTCTTTCTTAGAAATAAAGTATTTGCTCTATGTTCCAGATGATAAGAAGCAAACCTTTGCATTTATTTACATAACCATTGAGTAGTAGGAAAGCATAAGAGCTTTTTCCAATATAATTACTTAACACTTTTGTAAGTAAAATTAAATATGTTCAAAAGAGCATACAGTGATCCACTTATATGAAATATCTAGAACAAGCAAATTCTTAGAGACAGAAAGTAGATTAGAGGTTGCCAGGGCCTGGGGGGGCAGGGGAGTGATGGGCAGTAATTGCTTAATGTATAGTTCCTGTTTTGGGTGATGAAAATATTTTGTTAATGGATGTTGGTGATGATGGTACAACATTGTAAGTATAATTAATGCCACTGAATTGTACACTTAAAATAGTTAAATGGCAAAATTTATTGTCCACAATAAAAAGATAAATTATTTTAAAAAGGGCATACAGTGAAATATGTCCCTTCTACCCTTGTTACTCAGCCACCTATTTGCTTTTCACCAGACAATCCCTGTGTGTCCTTCCAGAGAGCCTCAATGCCCACTGTCTTAGTTTGCCAGGGCTTCCATAACAAATACTACAGTCATGTTGGCTTATTCAAAATGAATTTATTATCTCACAGTTTTGGAGGCTAGAAGTCCAAAATCAAAGTATAGCAGGCCATGCTTTCTCTGAATCTGTGGAGTTCTAGTGTGGCTTGCTGGCAGTCCTTAACTCAAATATCTGCCATCACATGCCATCAGTCTCCTTCTGTCTCCTCTTCACTCCTACTACCATATCCAAATTTCCTTGGCTTATAAGGACTCCAATCATGAAGGATTAAGGCCCACCTGGATTCCACTTGGCTTCATCTTCATAGGAAGTTCACGTCCACAAGACCAGGGATTAGGACTTGCCACGTCTTTGTGGGGGACATGATTCAGTCCATAACATGCAGACAAACCTGTATTTGTATTTTCCCTCTTTTAATAAAGATGTAGCAAACTACAGACTTTATTCCTCACCTTACTTTTTGCAGTTTTTCCCCATGAAAATGTTTTCGAGTTTCATGGGGTTTTTTTAGTGACAGTGCACAAAGATGTCCTTCATTTTTATACCTGCTGCATATTCCATTGTATGCATGGGCCTCGATTTATTTAACCAGCCCTCTACCAGGTTTTAGATTACTTCCAGTCTTCTGGTATTTCAAATGGTACTCTATCTGCAACATTTTACATTGTAAAACATAACAATGAGATAAATTTGTAAGAGTACAAAGTAATTTTAAAATTATAGTAGTTATTTAAAACTTGATCCTATTTATCCTATCACTAATAATATATAAAAATACATTTTTAGCCACACCCTCTCTAACATTGTATAATCAAGCTTTTAATTTTTGCCAATCTGATTAGTGAAGAAATAGGATATTTTAAATTTATATATTTATATTATAAATGATGCTAAGCATCTTTTCATATGTTTGATGTAAAGTAAGGTTAATATCTTTCCATATGCTTAATATGCTGGATTTCCTTTTCTAAGGCATATTAGTCTTTACTTGATTTCTAGGAGTTTTTAATGTATCAAGAAAATTAACCCTTGTCTGTGATATAAATTGCCAATATTTTCCCAGTTTGTTGATTTTTGTTGATAGTGCTTAGACTATACTATATGTGTGTGTGCACATGTGTATTTTGTTTGTTTGTATATATGAGAGGAAAAGAGAGAGATTGGTGGAGGTTATGTAGTTGAAGTGACCAATCTTTTCTTTTTTCACAGATCTGTGCTTTGCATCATACTTGGCAAGGTCTTCCACACTTAGACTATTTGAAACTATTCTTCCATGATTTCTTCCAGTATTTTCACTTTTTTTCACTTTAACTTTTTTGATCCATCAGGCATTTATTTTGGTGTAAGCTGTGAGGTATAGCCCTAACTTTGTTTTTTTCCCTGAATGGCTACTCCATTATCCCAGCACAATTTATTTTCTCAATATCTTGTAATGCCATCTTTCACACAGTAGAGTGCATTTTGAGCTAATTATTGACTTCACTTCATGTTCTTTTTTATGTGTGCTTTCGATTCGTGAACAATATCACACTGCTCGTGTTAATATCTGGTACATTTGGGTTCCCTCCTCCCATGTTATTTTTGTTGTTAATATCCTGGTTATTTTTGCACATTGATATTTCTGTATATAGAATTAGTTTGTATAGTCGAAAAAAATCCCATGACTCTTATATTGGAATGAAGTTAAAATTCTGGATTAACTTTATGAAAATTGACATCTTTATAATTAAAATTTTCATTCAAGAGCATAATGTTTTAAAGTTTTATTCAAATAGATCTGCCACATTTCATGTTAAATTGAATGTAGGAATTTGTCATTTTTGTTGAAATTTTATGAGGGCACTATTTTTTTAACTATTACTGGTGATTATCTATATATATATATATATATGAAGCCTATTGATTTTTGTAATTAATTTTGTACTCAGATGCCTTAATATTTTATCCTCTCATTTTTCAGAAATTTTCAGTTGGTTTCCTTGGATTTATATTATAGGTAATCAATCCTATCATCTGCTCATGATAACACTTTTACTTTCCTGTTTAGTCAGCATTAACTAACTGCTGAAATAAACCCCACATCTCAGTGGCATAGCACAATAAAGTTTTATTTTACAAATATAGTCCAATGCAGGATGTTGAGGTAGGGAGATTCTGCTCAAGGAGTAATTTAGAGACACTGGCTTCCTCTGTTTCCTGTTTCCATGATCTTAGGGCAGGTGGCTGGTAAACATTTTCTGTATAGAACCAGATAGTGAATATTTTAAGCTTTATGGACCAGACTATCTCTATGGCAACTACTCAACTCTGTTGTTATTGCTCAGAAGCAGCCATAGAGAACAAATACATGAATAAGTATAACTGTGTTTCAATAAAAACTTATTTACAACAACAGGCAGTGGGCCAGATTTGGTCTATGGGCCATAGACTGCTGTCCTCTGTTCTAGGACCTTAGATTTTCTGTATCCAGGTGGAAGGTGTGGGGCAAAAAAGCCAGGATCACTTAGAATGCATTTATTAGACATACTTGGGATTAGTTTACATCACTTCTGCCCAGGTTCTACTTCTAGAATTCAGTTACATGGCTCTGCCTAACTGGGAAATTGAGTTAGGTGTGTACTCAGTGAAAGAAAACATAGATATGCTCATCATCTAGCTAGTTTTGACTATACTTCTCCTTGACAACCTTTAGAAGGATAGTTTATTTCTGTTTTTCTACTTATATTTATCACCATGAGACAGTGTGAAACAATAGTGGTGATAGTGAACAATCTCGTCCATTTTGAATTTGTCATATCCATTGCGGGTGATGTGCCACACTGATGAAGGATGTTGGTGTGGGATGTTGTGGGAGGTGTGGGAGGTGGGGAACATGGGATTCCCTGTAATTTCTAAGTAATATTTAGGTAATCTAAGCACCTTTAAATATGTATATATATATATATATAATAACATATATATATACATATATATATAATAACATACATATAAAATAACATTTATGTAAGCAAATACACATATATGCATATGTATTTATATATCATTTTACAAATATTGGTATGTATTGTGAAAAATTTGATTTTTACCCACAATAAAAAAAAAATTGATGCTGGCTTTAAGATGAAGAAAGGTGTATTTTAACATGTTGTGGAAGAATTCATTCTATTACTATTAAGAGTTTTATCAGGAATGGAAATTGAATTTTTTGAAGTGCCTGTTTTGTATCTATGGTGATAGTAATTTTTCACTTTTCAATCTTTTAATATGGTGAATTCATAATTTCCAAATATTGAGTAATTTCTGTGTCCCTGAAATAATAGCCCCTTGATTATGACATATGATTTTTTAATCTGTTACTGATTCTTTCTAAAATTATATTTTTGATTTTTCTTTGATACATGTAATTATAATTAGTCTATAAGTTCTTTCCTTCTCTCTCTGCTTTTTATCAATGTTATGCTTGCTACAAAAAATAAATTTAGAATGTTTCCTTATTTTTTTGTTCCCTAGAAAAAGAGTTAGAAAATATGGCCCTATTTTTTTTTTTAAGGCCTATGAGCTAACGATGGTTTTTATATTTTAAAAAAAAAAAGGAGAACAATAGAAATTGCATGTAGCCCATAATGCCCAAAATATTTGCTATCTGGCCCTTTAGAGAAAAAATTTGCCAACACCTGCTCTAGAGCAATGCTGCACACAATACAGTTTAGAGACCAACAGAATCAGCATCACTTAGATACCTGGGCACTATTAAGATTTGGGTCAGATAATTCTTTGTTGTGGGGGATTGACCTGTGCATGTAGGGTGTTTAAAGACTCTCTGGCCTCTACCTACTAGATGCCATTAGCACCCTCCCACCCAGGTGCGAAAATAAAAAATGGCTCCAGACATTGCCAAATATCCCCTGGTGGACAAAATCAGCCACCTGTTGAAAACCTCAGATCCAGAAGCTTGTTTGAAATACAAATTCATGGCCTCATTTCACACCTATGGAATCAGAATCTCTGGGATGGGGGGTCACTGGTCTGTGTTTTAACGAACTTTCCTATTGTTTCGTATTTACACTGAAGTTTAAGAACCAAGGCTCTAGAATAGTTTAAAGAACGTCAGACTCATCTATTCGGTAAAAGCTTGGTAGAATTCCCTGTAAGACCATGAGGGGCTGTTTTTAGAGCACCCTAGAATTCTGAAAGCATTCTTTATATTTTCCATAGAAATTGATTTCTTTTAGATTTTCTGTCTTCACTGGTGACATTAATAAATTATATTATTGGGAATAATAATTTAAAATATATTTTCATAGATTTGAATTAAATAATTTCTTAAGAATCTTCTTTATTTTGACTTATTTAATTAGCTAGTGGTTTATTATTTGATTTATTTAGCTAATGGTATCTTATTTTATTGCTTTTTTCAAAGAATGTTTTCTAATAGTTTTATCATTTTTTCTAATTCATTTATTTCAACTTAAATCTTCTTAATTCCTCAATATGGCTTTTTTTGGACTTTTGTGTTCTTTTTCAAAGCTTTTTATACCTAATCATCTATTTTAATTTTCTTAACTTAATATGAGAATTTAAGATAAGGATATTCAGGCAGCCCATGTATTTAGCTTGGCAATGACTTAAATATTGATATTTTTCTATAGTTTCTAAAATTTTAGTTTTTATTTCTTTTTAACTCATGTATTTCTGAAAAGCAAGTGAATTTATTTTTCTCTAGTTGCTTGATTCTTTTCTTCTCATTTTCTTGCTAATTTAATTTTATTGCATGATGACTGGAAAATAATGCTGATTCCATTTTTTTGAAATATATTGAAGTTTTCATGTAATTGATTTTTGTGATTGAAGTCTCTCTTGGGTTTAACATATAACTAAGTTTTGTTTAGTTTCAAATTTGTATGTTTATTTTATATTTAATAGCTGAATTTAGCCCATTTACAGTGGGTTCATATCATTGATATGAGAGTTCTGTCGTGTTCTCTTATTTTAAAATTTACATTAGGCTTTCATGTTGCATAGAATTTTTTTCAATACTTTGCTCTTTGGACTTGTGTTTCCTTTGTCTTGTGTGTGCTACTTCAGATAATATGGAAGAGTTTTACTTTTGTTCTAGAGAATACCTTAAAGTAGAAATTTGTATAAAATCTTTAATTCTTTATTTCTTTATACAATATTTGTTGACTCCCTAGAATGGGCAACGATACTATTAGTGCAGTTCGCTCACTGCCCTTCCTTTTCCACACCCAATTTTAATTGATATTGTTGAGTTCCTTAAGTATGCCTACACAATTTTTTACCATTTAGCACCTTCCTCCCCACCCCCCACAGAGTTTTCCCTATTAATAACACTTTGCATTAGTATGGTAACATTGTTACAATTGATGAAATAATATTATTATAATCATACTATTAACTATAGTACCTATTTACCTTAGGGTTCACTGTTTGTGTTATATAGTACTATTTTTTTAAATTTTTATTCTAGTAACATATATATAACCTAAAATTTCCCCATTAATCACATTCACATATATAATCCAGTGATATTCATTATATTCACAACCTTGTGATACCATCATCACCATCCATCACTAAAACTTTTCCATCACCTGAGAGAGAAACTCATACCAATTATTAACCATTAACTCCCCATTCCCTACCCCCACTCTGGCCCCTTTTCATCTGTTTTCTAGTTTCTGAATCTATGAATTTGCTTATACTAATTATTTTCTATCAATGAGATCATACAATATTTACCTGTTTATGTCTGGCTTATTTCACTCAATATGATATCTTGAAGGTTCAGCCATGTTGTCACTTGTATCAGAACTTCATTCCTTTTTATGTCTGAGTAAAGTTCCATTGAATATAAACATCACTTTTTTTTTATCCATTCATCAGTTGATGGATACTTATGTTGCTTCCATCTTTGGACAATTGTGAATAATGCTGCAATGAACATCGATGTTTAATATCTGTTTGGTGTGAGTCCCTCCTTCAATTCTTTTGAGTATATACTCAGAAGTGGAATTGCTGGGTCATATGGTAATTGTGTACTTAACTTTCTGAGGAAGCACCAAAATGTTTTCCACAGGGACTGCCCCATTTGACATTCCCACCAACAATTACCGAGTGTTCTTATGTCTTTACATCCTCTCCAACACTTGTAATTTTCCAGTTTTAAAAATACTTGCCATTCTAATGGATTTGAAATGGCATGGTAGTGTGGTTTTGATTTGTATTTCCCTAATGGCTAATGATGTTGAGAAACTTTTCATGTGTTTTTTGGCCATTTATATATCTTCTTTGGAGAAATGTCTATTCATGTCTTTTGCTCATATTTTGTGTTTTTCTTTTCATTTGGTTGTTGAGCTGTAGGATTTCTTTATATTTCTGTATATTAAACCCTCATGTATTAAATTTTTCTCACCATCTGTTCTCTGAGCCCTTATATAGCCATGTGCCCAATGTAAAAATTTGGATTGTATTAAAATTTTTTTGAGTTATTATTTTATTTTTAAAGAAGCTTTAGATTACATAAATGTTACATCAAAAAATATAGGGAATTCCCATATACTCCACCCCCTCCCACACTTTCCCCCTTCACCATCTTTCAGGCCATTATAAAATTTGGCAAACCTATAAAATTGTATGATACAAAGTGTAAACTATAATGTAAACTATAGTTCATCTTTGTAGCAGTGCTTCAATATGTGTTCATGAATTGTAACAAATGTACCACACCAATGTATTAAATTTTTATGAATGAAAATACTATATATAAGGAGACAACTAGCAGTTCTGCCTCAATTAAAACCTAACCTGTTTAGGGAAAAATTTTGTTTTCCTAAAGTATGTGTCACATAACTGAGGACCTGGGAACATGTATTGCTTGAACAACTACTCTTATTTGTAAAAGAATAAAGAGAGGTGCTTGGGGTCAGGGGCATTTCCTTGCATTCTTATGGTGTAAATCCTTGAAACTCCATCTTACTCTATATTATGAAATGGTAACACCTAAGTTAGGTTGGCACAAGTTGTGAAAAAAAATAGAAAAGGAAAATATCCATGTGGTCTTACTGTGTTTTAAGCTTTTGATGTCAGGTATATATAGTGGGGATGTAGGATTTGATTTGTTGTTAATAAGTATGCAGTCCAGCTGCCAAATCTGAATTAATTAATAGCAAATTGCCATCTGATAGCAGTATCTGATAAAATGCTTGCCTTTCCAAGCTCCATTTAGCTTTGCAATTGCAATTACCTTGTGCTGAAGGAGTCTTCTCCATGGCATGAGGGTGTCATTTGAAAGTTTATAAATGTTTTCAAATATCAGGAGTTAAAATTAGATTTTGTTTGCCCTAGTGAGATAACAGATGTTCCAAGATGCTAATTACCCTAGGAAGAGTATCATTTACTTAGAATGTATTAGGCTCATTAAAATTTTTTCCTTTTGGTTTTGTTCCAATGGATAGCATATTTCTCTCTTTTATTTTTACATTTGGCTCAAGGGAATAAAATAATGAGCATACTGTTGTCTAGAAGCTACTGTATTCAGCTCTTGGTGAAACCTAGCTATTAAAGTGCTCAGTATTTGTTTGTATATAGGTGTAGCCACACTGTCCATATGGAAATTCTGGTACCTCATTAACTTCATCTGAATGGCTGTTGATGCTTTTCTTTTATTACTGTCTGGCATTTCTCTGGTTGCTTTTCAGATTCTTTTTTCATCTTGATGTGTATCTTTTGGTTATCTGTCAATCTAATTATAAATTACACATAGGAAAGTCATATGTTTTGTATGACATTTTAATTTTTTTTCAAAATTTATTAGAATATTTAGAAAGTTACCCAATACAAAATTTTTTTGACAAATTAGCATGTAGTCTACTCTTTTCTTAGTAAGTGTTTTTCAGTACCTTCTATTAGTGTAGAATTATGGTACCATGTGTTTAAATTGGGCATTTTCTTATAATTCTACAAATCTGTGCCGTCCTAAAATTTTAATGTGTATTGCTTCCTGAACTGACCTGCCTAAACTTATTTGACCATAAATAAAATACACAATTTCCTTCCAATATTTTTTTTCTAGTAGAGTGTTGTTGAAAACCATTGGCTATCCTACTTTTTTACTTTATGGTCCTTCTCACCTACTGAGATCCAGGAAATTCGAATTCAAATTTAGATAAAGTTTTTAGCTCTTATTTCCTTTTAATTAACAATTTTAAATTAATATAAATGAGATGATTTTAGAATAGATGTAATTCTGATGTGTTTCCTAAAAATATTTTAGAGTCTTATTGTCTCCTCTCTAAAGCTAAGGTCTGGGTTTAGACTGGCTCAGAGACCAGATGCCTCTGACTATGGACACCTGTAAATCAACATGACTTTTCCCCAAGTAAATGTTTCTTTGATTTTTATCAAAGATAGGCCTTTAATTGTTTCCCTGGTTACATTCTGCAGGAACGCTCCCTTTTTTGAAGATACCGATTACTGTTTTTATAATTTCTGTTATTTAAATGACTCGACATATATTTAAATGTATTGTGCAATTGATGTTTTACATGTAGTCATTAATAGTCTATTTAAGCTTAGATGAAAAAACTCTCACAAATGATTTGATTCCCTTTGAGTCGATGAGTGAGCATTATACTTTAATATGCATAAATACTATGGAGAAATGAAAAGATATCTCGTCTCAGTATTAACAGTTTCATTTCAAGAATTTATGCATTCTATTTGCTAATAAGTCTATGGAGTTACTTAATTCAATAAATTCCTTCTGCCCCTAATTATCGTAAATCTCCTTTCATTACTACACTTTAAAATTTCAACCTGGAATCAAATTAAAATCATGGTAATAGTCAAATATAGGATTTTTCTTGCTCCAATTCCTCTCAAATTTTCAGGAACTGGTGGCCAATTTCCTAATACTGGTGGGCATTTTCAGAAGATGTCTACTCCGTGCGCTCAATAAGTTATTTCCCATGGCTTCCAAATAGAATCTGTCAATTTCTTCTCCTCCTGCATTCTGCTTTATCTCCAACATTTAATTCTTTCAGATGCTCACAAAGAGCACTTCTTTTCATACTTATTTAAGCAGCAATATCACTACCAATGTCCAGCAGTTCAGACCTGTCCTCTGTTCCTCTATTCATTGGGGATTCCCAAAGAAACTACCACTAATGCCAGTTTCTTTAAGTTTTGCTGTTGGTTTTTTGGTTTTTTTTTTCCCTTTCTGCCTTTGACCCATATCTCAGGCTTGTGGAGATGGGCCATGTAGCAGTTTGGCAGTTTGATGTAATTATGAATTCCAAAAATAGATATTGGATTATGCTTATAAACTGGTCTGCTAATCTGGGCATGATTAAGTTATGATTAGGGTGTTAACTGGGCCACGTCAGTAGGGTGT
>JAQZBX010108634.1:0-10536 GCA_029593785.1 Cabassous unicinctus
CACCATGGGCCGGCCTGCCTTCACCAGGAGGCCCCAGGAATCGAACCTAAGGCCTACCCACATGGTAAACGGGAGCCCAACCATTTGAGCCACACCCGCTTCCCTCCCCACAGTATTTCTTGAACCCATTCCCTTTTCCACATCCCAACCACTGCACTTCAATCCTTTATTAACTCTCTTAATCTACGTTATATCAGCCTCACATCGGTGAAAAGAAAATAAAGGAAAAGTTAAGTTGATTAACTTAACTGGCTCTCAGCTCTATATTAGGAACAAAAAAGTCAAAATCAGGATGGGAACGGGGAGTGCCGGGACTGTAAGATTATGGGAAATAAGCCAAAGCTTGGTTTATGTGGCAGAGGAGGAACTGGGAAGTGGCCAGAATTCAGGGATAATGGAGCAGAACAGGAGAGGCCAAATCCAAACTGGCCACAGTCCCACTCAGGATAAAAGCTGGCTACCAAGGCTCAGATGTTAAGTCTAGGTGTTAATGCTAGTAAGGAACGCTTCTGAGGACCAGAGAGGCCACCTCATTAGTCTCAGGGCACAACAAACTTCATTTAATACTCTGCGGCCAGAACAAGTCATTACTGCTGTAAAAACCTTCAATGGTTCCTACCGCCTAGAGTATATAACCCCTTAGCCTAGCACCAATGGCCCTGTGATCTGGCCCCAACTGTCATTATAGTCTACCTTTCCCATTCAAACCAAACCAACTTGTCCCCTGAACATTCCCATGCCCTCCTCCTTTTACCCCCCTAAAATGCTCTGCTAGGCCACATTTTCAGCCCCTTCAAGTCCAGGTGGCAATCTCAACCCAATAAGCCTTTTCAGATCTCCCCAGCTATTAAAAAACCTCTCCTTCTTTTGTGTTTGCCCGAGAGTGTGCACCACTTTTGATACAGCTGTTTAAATACGTCTTATCTCTCCTCCAAGGGTGTATTTATATACTCAGCAAATATTTGTTGAATAAATGAAAGAATGGCTGCATAAATATTTAGAGTAAAGCAAATTATGTTGCATTATAATAATGAAACCCATGCTAAGGTTCCAGGAAAGCGCCAAGGAATGGTTCTTAGCTTGAATATTTATTATAAATGTACTCGCACTTGAAAAAAAAAATTGAGACTCTTACAGGTTAATTCCTTTTAAGCTTTAGATAATTTTTAGAAGAATTTTGTCCATGAAATTATTTGTGGGTAATTATTTTATTTGTTTTTTTAAAGTCTGTCTTGGTTGGTTGATTTGTTTTCCCTGACCAGTCTGGTAACATGGGTATATAAGAATCTAGGTAAAATTTATATGCAGTCTGAAGAACCCTATCGATATGCATATATTCTCATTCCAGAATGTTCTTTGTTAATTCCTCAGGCCTACAACAGTTCAAATCAAATCTACTCTTTATCAACAGTTTTCTTCCTTTAATGATACTGTTTATAGGATTATTCCTAGTTCCCCCATCATTCCCAGTACCAACAGAACTGTGGTACATGCCAAAATTGTCTGTGAAATATGTATATTCCTTTTTGTTTCACTTACCTTTAGAAAACTAGTTCATAATTATGGAAAGATATAAAAAGCCTAACACTATTTTTGCTATATTTCCTTCTAGTCTTTTTTCAGTTATTGGCTTAAGTAATTGAGATTATTTTATTTTTTATCCAGTTTTATTTTTTTAATATTTCAATTTTGTTTTTTCCTATGCCATTACATAAAAATCACAACTTTCAGATGTCACATTTTTATCGTTACTATGAGGAATAAATGTGAAATTTTAAAAAATAGGTTTATTTTAAAACAAGGTGGCTATTTCCTAGGAACTGCGGCAAACCCATATATGAGGAGGGTATTAACCAGGTCTTTGGTTCAAGTTAAGAACTACTGAGGTTTCAGGTGAAGATTAATCCGGGGGGATAAGAGAAGTGGCTCTAAAAAAATTAATGTTTTCAATATTTATAAAATAAAATATCCACTATTGTTTATTTTTCCTCAGAGTTTCTCAAATTATCAAAGGTTAAGAGTCTTCATGAATTACAACACCCCAGTTCACAATACAAAGGTGCAAAAATCTAATTACACGGAATGATGCCCAAGGACTCTCTTTTCCTTCTAGCGAATGCCCTAGAGCATGGGAATAAATTGGATTTTCCATAATTGAACCAAGGGTGTGTATATATATATTTTTAAGCATGTGTATTATTGGTGCTTGAGTGACAGGTTTTTAAACAGACTTTTCCAGAAGCCAAAAATTCTTCACAGCCATCCTTTTGCCAGCAGATCCCTGCATCCTACCCTGCTGAAACTCCACCTTAAGATAAAAATAAGAGGTGTATAAACCAATTTAAGTTCTCCGTGATTTACTTCAGATATAAATCCACAGAAGAGAAATATACAAACACTTATGCTCCCAAGAGCTTATATTAAATACATCAAAGTCATGCCAGATCCCTCCCAGGACTGAAGAAGCATCTGGATAGAAAGCAGGTGTGCTTAGGAACAAACAAATAGAACACAGCTTCCTGGTTTCCAAAACCCACTCTCAAGAGATCCAAAACTCTGCGAGTGGAGCTTGCAGTGTACTTACTATTGAACACTAAAGTTTTCCCACCTCCTTCTAAAAGGCCCACAAGGCTTAGCCCGTCAAAGGCGTTAAAATGCAGCCAAAAGGATTTTCAAGTTCTACGTTAGGGCACAAGCACCCTTATGAGGTGAGCAGAAGCAAAAACATTTCCCACAGACACCACAGGCACTGAAATAAGTTAAGGTCCCCGTCTGTGCTGAGTTGTTTAGTTTAACCACTTCACTGGTTAATAGAAGAGAAGTGGGAAGAAACATTGAGAGACAACAGTGAGAAAGAAACACTACCATTTGTACAAATTACAATTCCCACTACTTTATTTTATTCAAAACAAAACAAAACAAAACAAAAAAACCCCACTGTGCTCAGCTACTCCAGAGAACAGCTTTCTAGAACTGCAAAGTCTTAAAAAGTCTGGTCTCCTCTATTTTTAAGGGAAGAAATTAATAGTATTGTTAGAAAAATATACATGCCTTTCATTTATGCACACACCTTTCATTACCTATAATTAGATGGGAGCTAACTTTAAATTTTCTTCTATTTCAGTTTGGAAAAAGTGCTTGGAAGCTGTCAAGATTATTTCACCATTACCTCACAGCATGCTTCTAATTTTCTCATGACACATCGGATGGGCCTGAAAGTCTTTATTTTGCCACTTGTCTAAGCTGTCTACTGTCTCCCATGGAAGCCTCAGATTGGTTGTCTTTTCTTTACAAAAATGAGAGGGAAGAGTGTGAGAAAAACAAAACTAAACAATCTGACACAGTTGCTTTTTCAGAAAACATCACAAGAACTATGAATTCAGGAGAAATAATTTTTTTGCCCATTAGACAATCTTTTTTGGTTTTGATGAAATTGTATACATATCTATTTCTTCAGGAGAAAAAATTCAGACACAGAACTAATGAGATTCTCCCTCTACTATTTTGGGTCAAAATTTGGAGATCATTAAATTTTTTCTGCACATACTGTATCAGAGGCTCACAGACTATTCCAAAATACTGGAAATATTCTCTTGTTATTGATTGCAACCGTACAAATGAGCTCACCAAGCACAAATTAGGCCAGACTTAAAATAAACCAGGCAACAAGCCTAGGAATTTTAATAAATTATTCCTCTTCCAACACAATAGGTTCTCTGGTGTCTCCTCAATATTTCTCTTTTATTTTCCTATATCCTTTCCTTTTTCTTATTTCATTCCATTTTTTTTTTCTCCCCACACAGATATACTCTTATTTTAGATGCTTTCTTTGATATTTTCTATTTTTTTGCTCTCAAGAATCTATGTCATAAATTAAGTTTTTAAAATAAAGCATTTCTTGGGTACTGGGTTTTGGGTCTAGATATGCTTGTGTTTTGTTAGTCGGGAGATATGAGTAACCATAAGAAGGAGTGGACTTGGCTAGATAATGAAAAGTGGCATTGCTAGTCTTGGGAGGGACTAGGAAAAACTTTGTAAACTACTCAACACTTCTGTAGCCCAGCTGACTTTTTACAAGACTGACACAGAACTCATTAGTGAAAATTATTTTGGCATGTTCTTACGTAGCCTCACAAGAATTTAAGAACTGCCGAATGGTTCTGACCAATTGCCCACTTGATGGTCAAGCGTTGTGTTTCTTAACAGTTTTCTTGAAAGCAACCCAAACATTCCCAGTAATAAAATCCAACCTAGCACCACTGAACACACACGTTAGCTCATCACATAGTCAAATTTTACTTTTTGACCATCTAATGATTGTCAGTCACTGGATCATTTAGTAAGTCAAAAGTCTCCTGAATAACGTACATTAGTAAAAAATGACCCAAAAGCTATTATATGTGATGCTTGAAAAATAGAGTGAAAAAACCCCAAAGATTTAGATAGTGCCAGGTTCTTTACAGTCACCTCTTTTCACTGTAGAAATTGTTCTTCTATAAAGTGAATTCACACGGCACTTAATAAACATGCTGGAACCTCATGACATTAGCTCTGTTTGGAGTCCAAGCATCCTGGGTGAATCACACTTATTGCTAACTATTCATTATATACACCAAGGGAATCAACGATAAAGTAGAGCCATAAATAACTGAGACCACCTTCCATAATACACCTAAGATAGCAGCTTAAATGCATGTAGATCATAGCACAGACTTGCCAATCACATTCCAAATCCCATATATTAATGAAAAGAGCAAAGATTACAGATCTCCTCTAGAGGTCTGGATGAGATCATAATGGTCACCTCCACCCCTTTGCTATTTTCAGTTCAAGGAATTAATTGGCCCAAGGCCACAAACCTAGTTAGTAATAGAACTTCATGTAGAATCCAAGAAGGAGATTGTGTTTCTTAATACTGTAAAATAAGAATAAGGATTTTTTTGAGGCATTATGGAGACCAACTTTGATTAGCATTTTATTTATGCCAATTTTTTAACAGAGTGGTCCTTTTTGCTGATAGTACATTGATTTTTATGGAGGATTTCAAGTACACTTTTTTAAATGACAGATTATAAGTAAGTACTCTTTGGTAATAAGACCCACATTGTCAAGAAGACTTGTGAAACAATTTTAAATTTGGATAAAACGATGTAATCAACTGAAACACATTATTGAATCCCAATACAATTATCAATTTATTTCATTTAATGTATGTTAAACTGTTTGATCAATAACCATTTAAAAGCAATGCAAATGTCTAGTGCTTCATATAATTTGTTCTAAAATTTATCAATAGGCTGTAGAATCTGCATGCCAATGTGTTTCAGAAATCTTTTTGCAATATATGGAATCTGTATTTAACATTCCATTAAGTGATCTATGAAGGACAGTAAAAGCACTTGGCTCAGCTTCATCCCATTTGGCAGAGGTTGCCACCAAGAAGGCAGAGACTCAGAAAAGCTCTGGGCACCAGGGAAACCAGTTGACCTTATCTGAGTAACCGTTAATCCCATTCAGGTGTTCCAATTAATTGGCATCGCCGTCTCAATTAAAGCGTCAGTCTTTGATGGTTAATACCATAAGGCTCCCTGGGAAATGGATTAATTAAGTAGATTTTCTTATCTACTGATTGAGAATCTGTTTTGCACAAAAGCAAGGTTAAAAGGCACCACTAAGGCCCAGCCCCATCATCTGCATAACTGAGATTTCTTTAAGAACGTTTCTCTGGTCTCTGTTCTGTATTCTACTTTATATGAGCCCAGAAATGAGATATGTTGATTTCTAGACCACTAATAACAAGGGTTTTGGGTGTGTTTTCTTTAATTATGAAATATTTCAAACAGAGAGAAAAGTAAAACAACTATATATGTTCCCTCCACCCAGCTAAACAAAATCTTTAACATTATGCCATATTTGCCTCAAAATTTTTTTTTTTTTAAATAAAACACTACAGCTACATTTGAAGCCTGCTCTATCCCGCTCCACCACATTGCCCTGTCACCCTCACCATAAGTAGGAAGGCACCACTAAACTGAAAGTAGTGTTTATTCCGGGAAATCATTTTAGACTCAACATACATATGTATCTACACATAAGGAATAGAATTGTTATGCATGTTTTCAAAATTGACTCAACCTGTCATTCTACAGCTTGCTTTTTTTTCAGTCACATTATATATTTTTAGATATATCTATGTGGTATTTTTAGTTCTAGTTAATTCATTTTCACTGCTATCTATAATTCCAAAGTATACCACAACTTATTTATCTCCTGCCGATGGACCTTTCATTTGTTTCCTCTTTTTGCTCTTATAATCAATGCTGATGTGACCATTTATCCCTGTGCCTGCTGGTGCACATATGCAAGAGTTTCTTTAGTGTATGTATCTAGAACACTGGGGCAAAATGTGAGCATCTTCACCTGGGCTACATATTGCTAAACAGTTCTCCGAAGCGGCTGTGCTACGCAGCCCCAGCGGCAGAGCACCGAGCACCAGAATTCCCTCTTTCCACATCCTTGGCAACTCTTGGTATTGTCCCATTTACACACTTTTGTCTATTTCAATGGGTGAAAAGGGGTGCCTTAATTTGCAGTTATCAGGCTAGTGAAGTTGAAAATTGTTTCCTAAATTTATTGGCCATTCTTTTTCTGTGAATTCATATCCTCTCCCCATATCTTATAAATTTTAGATATGAATCCTGCACAGATATGAGATTGCAGGTAACTTTTCCCAATCTGTGGCTTGTCTTTTCACTTTGATTAAAGCATTTTGTTGAACAAAAGCTTTAAAATTTAGTAGAGTCAAACTTAGCAATCCTTTTCTCTCTGATTTGTGCTTTTAGTGTCTGGTTTAGGAAATCTTTATTTAGTCTTTGTTTCTAAACATGTTCTCCTATATTTTTTTCTAAAGTGCCTTTTTGCCTTAAGATTTTCAGAACCTACAATTTATTTTTTTGTGTAGTACAAGTACAGAAAAGCTCTGGGCACCAGGGAAACCAGTTGACCTTATCTGAGTAACCCTTAATCCCATTCAGGTAACCAATGGTTCCAGTACTTTTCCCCTGATCTATACAGCCACTTCTGACATACCAAGTTTCCATATTTGAATGGGTTGTTTGCGAGCTCTCTAGTCTGTTTTTTGCTCTATTTGTCTGTCTCTGTACAATTAGTACCATACTAATTATATATTATACTATTATAATGTTATAATAATTTCTGATATCTGGAGGATAAAATCTTCCTACCTGGTCCTTCTTTAAAATTGTCATCATCATCACCCAATTCTCTCCCACATGAATTAAAGGTGAATTATGTCAAGTCCCATGAATAAACAATGTTGGGGTTTTTAATGGAACATCAGTGAATTTATAAATTATCCTGAAGCTAACTGATATCTTTATAATATAATCTTCCCATCCAAGTCTGCTACTACCTCCTACAGCACTTATGTGCAAACGAGGAAAAAGTACCCCTGGGAAACCGGATGATTATTTTTAGTTAATTTTAATTTTAATAAATAGCCAAATGTCACTAGTGGCTAATGTATTGAGCAGCAAAGCTCTAGAGAGTCTCTATTTCTTTATCATAAAATGGGAATAAAAACACTTGTCTCAGTGTTTCCCTGGTCTTACTGGTCATAAGATTCTCCTGGGCACTCTGAAAAGAAAAAAAAAAAGACCTAATGAATCAGAATTTACAGAAGATAGGTCAGAGAATCTGTGCTTTCAATGCCTTCCTCATGTGATTCTTATGATTGGGATAGTTTGGGGAATAGTGATATACTTCACAGCATTGCAATGAAGAGCAGATACTGATATTTGTAAGCATTTGCTCGCCTGGCAGACAGGAAATGGTCAATGAATGGCTGGCACTGCTCATCTCCCAGGGGAAGAAGACACATTTTCTAGAGGGCTAGTTAGTTGTGCTAACATATGTGCTCATTAGTATCACAAACGACCCACTACCTAGGCTAACAGAGCCGAGGGCACTTTATCAGTTTTCCTTTGTTTTGTTGTGATGAAGAGGAATAGAGCAATATTAAGGTGTGAATCTGATGAAAGGGTAGCTTCAAGGATGGATGATCTTGACTCTAACTGAAGGGGCAAATTATTTTGAAAATCTGGTAAAGGAACTTGGAATGGGAGATAAGAGAAAACTACAGCGTGTAACTACACCATCAAGGTAATTTGAAAAACAGATGTAAAAAAAGAAAGAACATAGAGAGAGATAGGCAGAGAGACAGAGAGACAGAGACAGAGAGACAGAGACAGAGAGAAAAGCTGTATAGCAAAGGCTTCCTTAATATCAAGGTTGTTGGGAAGCAGGTGTGGCTCAATGGATAGAGCTCCCGTTTACCATATGGGAGGCCCCGGGTTCGCTTCCCGGGGCCTCCTTGTGAGGGCAGGCCGGCCTGCGCGGCGCGAGGGTCTGATGCAGCGGGACCTCACAGCAAGGGGGAGATAAGCAGACACGGAGAAGACAAACAGCGAATGGACACAGCAAGCACAAACAGCAAGGGGGGGATAAATAAATAAAATAAATAAATCTTAAAAAAATATATATATATATCAAGGTTGTTAACTTTATGAAACAGAGAGAGCATTACCTCAATAGGATAAAAGGATGTTTTTTGGGGGGGAAATGGTCTACACTCTAGTCCATTCCTGAATTTGCTGCTGTTTCAAAAAGCATTTTATATAATCACCATAGAGGATTCTGAAATTTCAATACGGTTTCAAAACTCCGTGAACATTCCCATTTTGCAGATGCAGAATCCATCTGCTCTTCTATTTTCCTTAAGGGACTATAATGAGATTCCTTCAGAATATTTGAAGGTCTACAAATAAAAGATACAAAACATTACAACTAAGGTTAATATTTGAAGAAGCACAAACATCAAATGCTAATAAATGTGTCTATTATGGTTTCTATGGGCTCTTCTAAACCAGGAAACCCATCTGGATAGTGTAAATAGACACCATTGAATCTGCTTTGTAATAGAAATGTTTAAACAAGGGAATAAAAAATAGCAAGAAAAAGAAGACAATTGCAAAAAGGTAAATAAATTATTTAACGTGCAAAGCTAAAAGAAGCTTGAGTTGGGAACTTAACCTGATATACATTTTAAAATTTTTGGTTTATTTAATTACAGTATTATAAAATAATATTTGACAGTAGATGGGAGAGAATCTATGAGCAAAAATATGAAATAATTCGTACAGAAGAAGATACACAGGAAGAGAGACAGAGAGCTCCATAGACATGGCAGAGGAGAGAATTTGGATCCTATGGCCCCGGGAAGAGAGATGAGCCATTTGCCTGCTAGTTTGCAGCTGAGCCCAGAAAGAAACAAACCCTATGCCAGTCTGTAGCTAAGAGAGAGGAAGGCTGAATCCTCGCAGAGATCGCCCACCATCTTGCTTCAACACATGGCAGCGGACTTTGGTGAGAAAGTACCTCTTACGGTACCTGAGTTGGACTCTTTAGGGCCTTTTAACTGTAAACTTTTACCCCAAATAAACTCCCTTTATAAAAGCCATCAGATTTCTGGTACTTTGCATCAGCATCCCTTTGGCTAACTAATACAGACATTTTATGAACAACTCAAAACAAATATATTTGATTTCCATTACATATTTTTTTCTTAAGAATTTTTAAATTTTTTCCAAAAAAGGTTTTGTCATTAAAAAAATAATTCATTAACTTACCTTTATCCCCATTGTACAATTAACCTATTGTTAATTACATAAATTACACATAACTTGGTCAAAGCTTTAAAATAAAGGTTTTTTTTTTAAATATTCAATTTCCAGGGCAAGGCTGCAGGATGCATATTAAATTTAGTATAACAAGATATAAATATTTTATATTTATAACTAACAACAAATACATACATTTTTATTGAATGAATGAACTGGACACATGTGAAAACTTGCCCACAACATCTTCCCCCAGGCCCTCAGAACACTTCAGGCTTAACTTCCTTCACTACCTATCCCGGATCTCTTCGATCCCATGGTTTATCCTTCAACACCACAGTCAAGAATATCCATTGTTTTACCCTTAACTCTCTATTTTCAAGTCTGCCTAGGGAATTTCTAGCCCTGGATCAACCTATCTGCCGTATTTCCTAGCTGCTTCTTGCAGGCTCCCCAGCAGGGTAGAATGATGTCTCAAAGTCTGCTGTTTGGCTCCTCTACAAACAAATATGGCCCGACCTGGCCTGGGCCCATCACTGGTCAGCTTTTTTCATCCCCAGGTGACTGCCTCTTCTTCCACTCTTTACAGCAGCTATTCCATCTTCATCAGTATCCTCAAACTGCCTCCTCCACCCCTCCTGCTTTACTCTCAGAAGACTTCCTCTTTCGAGAAAATAGAGGTAGCAGTGTCAATTCTCTCCTATCCACCTTTGAGTCTACCTCGTCATCAACTATACTTTCCCCCTACCTGCCTATCTCAAAAGGAATACATCCAAATTTTTTCTCCAAACTCTTACTCCATTAATTATCTCTCTCGCTCTCTTTTTTTTTTTTTTTT
>JAQZBX010108635.1:0-10536 GCA_029593785.1 Cabassous unicinctus
GTCATTTTGCTGCGCCAGCTTTTGGTGCAGGCCAGCACTCCGTGTGGGCCGGCACTCCTGCGTGGGCCAGCACTCCGCGTGGGCCATCTTGCTTTTCACCAGGAGGCCCCGGGAATTGAATTCTGGACCTACTATATGGTAGACAGGAGCCCAATCACTTGAGCCACATCCCCTTCCCTACAATCACTCTTAATATTAAAATTTCACTTGTCTTCAGCATACTTTCCCATTTTGCACCACTTTGGCACCCTATTATCCCATCCCAGGCACCCTTCCATCCAAAAACTGAAAGCCATTCATGCATATCTTTCTTACAATCCTTCCTCTTTCCCAACAAAAAATTACTCCTTCTTTTCCAACCCATCCATTTCCCAATCAAAACTCTCATTTTCTCAGGGTGGGTGATTTCCATTGGGAAAGTAAATCACATGAAGAACTTAAAACTTTGCAGAAAATGTAAGTACTTTTTTAGTGGAAACTAATAGTTCACTGAAATGTAAATAGAAGAAAGCATATGGGATATTTTGGAGAAGGATGTTATCTCAGATTCTTACCTATTTGGGCTTGAGCCTTTCTTCGTTTAGTTAATCATTCAAGAAATATTTACTGAGTAACTAGAAGTACAGAAGTAAGAAACTTGGTGTCCTGTTTCTGGCACCTTGCCAATTTATAGTGTGACGGTTAACTGGAAGAGGTAAAAGGAAGGCTAGAAACAAATAGAAGCTAAAGGATTTTAAGGCAAGGATGATCCATACTTGGCTTGCATTCTGTCCACCAACCCATATACCACCATTCCCTGCCTCCAGCCCACTTACTTTATATCTGTCTTAGTATCACTAATCACAGCATTCTTTGATGCTGAAACCAGGTATGGTCTCAGAATTTTTTTCAACATGTTTCAGGTAGCTAGTTGGTATTTAAGATGAAAACTATGTACCATCTCTGAGTTAAGAGGGTATTCAGGCATCTGGGAAGGAAGAATTGAAAATATGACAGAGGAACCACTCATACTTAGTCTGGAAGATTAACAATAATAACAGCTACATTAGATACATGCAGCACTGCATAAACATTTTACAGATACTTTATTTCATTTAATCCTTTCATTAGGTACATGCAGCACTTTATTTCATTTAATTCTTACATTAGGTACATGCAGCACTGCATAAACATTTTACAGATACTTTATTTCATTTAATCCTTTCATTTTACCCCATGAGGCAAAAACTATCTCTGTTTTACAGTTGGGAAAATTGGAAGGCTATCCCAAGCCTCCTCTCTGCCTATCTAAGCCTCCCTCTTCTTCCATGGCAGCTCTCCATAACTGCTCCCTCTCCTAAACTCCACCAGTATCTGACACTTAACAAATGTTATCCTTTATGATTATTTATCTTTTTATGCCCCTATACTGCCTAGATACTATAATCCCATTGTTTAGTATACAGGTGTTCAAAAATATATGCTTACATAATGACCAAAACAAGTTTGTAAATAGCAGCTAAACAGTCAAAATTAAATAAATATTAAAGAAAACCTGTACAACCCATCTATTTACTACAGTAAAACATTATTTATTGTAAGAAATTAGCCACTTACTAGACATGGCCTTGGACAAGTTATCTATCTAGGCTTCATATGAAGTAGTTATATCAGAGAATTAAAGTAATCTGCCCAAGGTTAAACAGCTAAGAACAGAAACAATAAGGATTTGAGTTCAGGTCTGTTTCCTCCAAAGTCTCATATTATTTTCACACACATATCCAAAGAAACAGGAGGTTTAAGGTCAGAAGATAATCAGGAGATAATGTACAGTGAGAAGGGTGGCAATATGGAGCAAGTTTTCCTTCTATTGCTTAATGATGCCCAGACAAATTCCCTGAGATAATTTAACAGTGCTGTAAGACACCAAGTGATTCCTGACTTAAAGTGAATTACCTTTTAAGTAAGCAAAAAGATCTTAGCTGTATTAGCTGTAAAATTGTAGGTGACTTTTTTTTGTTTTGTTTTGACATCTCTATTAACTAGATTTCTGTAATCCCCAATCTTTCTGTTTATATGGTGACATTTTCAGCCTTCTTATCAAACTTATATGACATACAAGTCTGGTTTTCTTCTATTATTTCGCCTAGCTTCTAAAAATCTCAAATATATTTTAAACAGTGACTGTAAGCTATAAGCACAAGGGATTCAGGAGCTGGGATCTGAAAGTCACTAGCAATTCATGGCCACAGGCAGTGACAAAAGAAGAGTGTTAACTGGGACGAGAAAAAAGATAGCTATATGACAAGGGCTTAACACAAAACTGCACTTCTTATAGTGCCTAAAATGGCATTAATGTGTATGCTGTAAAGCAACAAAAAGTCTAAACATAAAGAAAATATTAAGACAAAATTATGACTGCCAGCATAAAAAGACCCAATTAAGAACATAAATAGAATATAATGGAAAAAAATAGATGTACAGCCAGGCAACGACTCTGGTTTCAGTGTGGCCTTTATACCACTATGAGTAAATGAATTACATAAATCCAATTTGTTTTAAGAGGAAAGAAAAAAAGTACAAAACATAAAAACATTATTTCAAGAAGACTACTGAAAAAATTATGTAACATAAAAATGGTATAATAAAATGATATCACTGTAAAATGTAAGTAAACATAAATTACAATAAAAACTATAAACTAAAAGAAAAAATTTTTACAAATACTCAGGGACCAACTCATTTCCATACACATTTTGCATATACAATGAAAGCCTTACTACATTACCCATTTAGAGGGTCTGGAGTTTATATGAATGGCCTATATATCAGACTATATAGATAAGAAATCAGAGGAAAGAAGTAACAGGAAGCAGAGTCACTGATATGTATGACCCCACAGTAAATTGGAGACTGTCCAGAAGAATGAAACTTTGGAATGTTGGGTGGTTTTATGATTTTTGGTTACAAGGCTTTACCACGAAAGCATTTCTAGAAGAGTAACTGCTTTAAAGATTCTATTTTGTGCCATTTAAGATTACAAACAATTATCAATTTATATAAAAGCTGTGCCCCCCCCAAAAAGACCATATATATATATTAATTGTACAGAAATGTTTTATGTATATACATAAATAAATAACATTTCTGTACAAATTTATTTTATTTTAAAGGACCAGAAAGCACTTACCACTTAGAGAATTCTTTTCATTCACTCACTTGACAGGTTGATTGAGCACCTACTATACAACAAGCATAACATGTGGCACTGGGGAATCAATGGTGAGGAAAATCAGTGTCTTCCCTCATGAAACATAAAGTCTATGGGAGAGATATACACTAACCACATAATCATACAACAAACATAAACTTGCAACCAAAACAGTCCTGCAAAGGAAAGTTAGATCATGACTTGGCCTAGTCACAGGGGCCTTTGGTAAAAAGGAAAATCTCTTCATAATTCAAAGAAGTACCCCACAAACTTGATAGCTTTATAAATTTTGGTTTTTATATATTGGTGTCTTTAAAACTCAGTGCACAGATACTAGAAATATTATTACTGAAGAAAAATGCCATTGTTTACCTAAAGAGAAGGAAACTTTAAATGTGTATTACTCAATACCTGAGATAGTCCCTTCCTCAAAAAATCACTCATGCTAAAAAAAGATAAGATTTGAGAAATAGTTTAACTTTTTAAACAAATACCAAAAGTTCTAGAATAGTATTGATATTGATAGTTTTAAAACAGGCATTTTTGTGATATCTGGCCTTTAAAGTAGCCAATGAACATTAAGTATGAAGACAGCATTTCTCAAGGAAAGCCATTCCAAAAAATTTTTTAAAACCCAAAACTGAGGTTTTATCTTTACGCACATATGCAATTACTTGAACTTACACCCATGCCAGTTAATTCATGTCTTTAAAGACATCCTCAGTATATAAGACTAATATTTTTCACATCACAATCATCATTGTAAAAGTTCATCTTTAATTTGAATCTCATAAAAGCAAAGAGCTAAATTTGTCAAAGTCTAATGAAAGATATTATACAAATATTAAAGAGATTATTTGCTCCTCCTTGACAACATAAAACATACAATCACAAGTTAAAAAAATAAAAAACACTTTAGCAGTCTCAACTGCATATACATGATATCTTATCTCCTTATGTGTGTACTTTCTGGAATGTCCACTTAAGGGGGGCTTTATTACACAAAAAGAGTTACCTACAGTTACTTGTATTTAATATTTATATGTTAAAATTATATGTGTTTAAACTGTTTTTATAAGCATTTAAGTTCATCTTACAAAATCTTACTTCATATAAAATTTATACTTTTAGTTATAGAACTAAACTATATAGAACTATAATATCAGTCCCAAATGGATCGTGCCAAACTCTTACATGAAAGAGAAGTAAACTATCTTGTTTAATACTATTATGTTGGGTTTTCTTTCAACTCACAACCAAACCTAATCTTAGTTAATGTTTAATATCAATTAAATATTTCAAATTAAAATTACAAAGCTAACATGTCAGACTCTCTAATATTTTGATTCTATGTTTCAAACACCTTTATTAACACACACAAATATTATCACAGTGATTATAAAACTCATTCCTGATCTCAGTACATAAATGTTAATACTAATTGATTTGATCTACTTTATAACTGAAGGTAGAATGTTTACTAGGACATGGTTTAGGGATATGGATTATCAGCTAAACAGTCAAGACCTAGAGTCTTCTTCCAGGAGAGTTCTACCTCGCTAGTGTGCCGAGTCCCTTCTCTTAGTACTATGAATTTTCAAGCCAATGTTTTTTCTTGCTACTCTATATCACATATCCATTCAATTTTTTTAAGCAAACTCTTAAAAGAATTTTTAATTGCCTGCTTTGAATTGTTGATATTCTGTACACCCTACTCAGGTTCCACTAATCTCTCTACTGAATGATTGGATTCTGCTTTCTTTTCTAACTTTTATTATCTGGCTCAATGCCACAATGCTACATTCATTTTATTGTCAGAGAGGAAACCAATTTGTAGTTTATTGCTGTTACTTTTACAAAATGATAACCAAGAATTAGGTATGATATAAATCAAAGATATAGAACCTTTTATGCCCAATATTATTTATTACTTGGCTTTCATGTGTGGTTACTTATTAAATATAAAGGTTAAAGGTAATCTTTTCAAAAGGTAACAAGATATCTTAGTAAAACCAAGAAACAGTCCACATTTCAATGGGTAAAAATGTGAAGCAAAGGGCTTAACAGCAAAAAGTAACCATAAATGCATAATAGTCAAATTGCTAGAACTGTGAATATTTTTTTAAATGAATCTACCTAAATGAAGATGCAATGTGTAAGTATATTAAGTATCTCCCAATAATTTGCAATTTATCAATGCCATGGAGTTGAGGAACAAGCAACAGGGAAAATAGTGAATAAGGGAATCTCAAATCCCAGTTGGTATTTCCTTACTTAACTACTAAAACCATGGAAGTTGGAAAAAAGTATAAAGAACTCATTCTGTCACTTTTCCTTTTATACTGTATTGTTCACCATCTTGTATTGGGTGATTAAAAATGCATTCATGGAGGAGCCAAGGATTGCCAGCAGGCAGTCTTCAGGAAGAAAGCATCACCTTGATGATGCCTTGAATTGGACAGTTTTCCAGCTTCAACCAATAAAGGCTCTCATGGAATATATCAAGAGGACTTTGCCCACGATTGCAAGCTCTAAAAACAGAAAAATGATGGATGACAGAATCAAGATTAAAATTTTCTTTTGAAGTTCCTGGTGTCAGGTGTAGGATCCAGAGAAGACCTCTGACCGTCCCTGCAGCTGGTGAGTGATCAGGTGTCAGTAAACACAGGACCCTTTGTGTCTGCTGCTACCTTACCACCCATGAAGCGTGAAAGAACCAACTTTGAGGAACTTCCAGGGAAGAAGGTAGAGTAGGGAGCTGTAGGACTTACTCTAACTACAAAAACAGCAAGTGGACAGGCGGAGACTGTCTGAAACAGTGGTCTGGGCCTCCAGAGGCCAGGAGAGCACTGCGCAGCTTCCAGGAAAGAATGGGATGGGGAGATTGAGAAGCTGCAGCAAAGAAACTGGGAGTGAATCTCTCCGCAGCAATGACCAGCACCTATCCCCCATACTCAAGACTTGCCTTGGGTACAGTCCATGGCTGGCTGCCTAGGACGGTGAGGGGCATAAAGGCTTCCTTTCTGGGAATGGGGGGGGCATGGTTGAGTATTGAGGGTGGCTTCTGATCGGAAAGCCAGTACTACTCGGTTTGGCTCTGAATCACAATTTTAGCCTGCCCAGAATGGGAATGCCTGTAGCCACTGAAAAAAAAAATGCACTCCCTTTTTAGGGCTATGGGGAAGAGCTTGATGAAGAGTACCAACTGCTGGGCAGGCTAGGAAAGCACAGTTTCAGGGAGCCAGACAAAAAAAATAAGTTTTTTTGGCGTCTTTCCTAACCCTCTCCCCAGGGCCCTTTGGAATTGGTCTGTGCCCCTTTCATGGGTCCCTGGCCCAGTTTTGATCAGTTAAACACAGCCAATAATAAAAATTTAGAATAAGTTGAACCAAGGGTCAAAGAAGAGCCATAACACAAAGCCAATCAACAAAAAAAACCCAGGCAAGAGAGAGAAACTGACCATCACAGTAAACTTATCAAGATAATCAGATGCCTAAATATCAGCAAAAAATTACAAGTCATACTGAAAAAAGGAAGATATGGCCCAGTCAAAGGAACAAAGTAAAAAGTCAAGGGAGAAACAGAATTTGGAACTTCTAATTAAAGAAGTTCAAACTAATCTCCTAAATCAATTCAAGAAGATTAAGGAAAATATGGCTAAAGAGAAAAAGGATATTAAAAAGACAGTGGGTTAGCATAAAGAAGAAACTGAAAGCATGCAAAAAATAACAGAACTTATGGGAATGAAAGGCACAAAAGATGAGATTAAAAATACACTAGAAGCATACAATAGCAGATTTGAGCAGGGAGAAGAAAGGATTGATGATCTAGAGGATAGGACACCCAAAATCTTAAAAACAGAAGAACAGAAAGAGAAAAAAGAAAAGCAGAAAAAAATTGAAAACAAAAAAAGTAAACAAAGAAAGAGTTGTTTTTTTTTTTAAGGAAAGAAGAAAATAAAAAAAGAGAAACAAAAAATAAAAGGAAAAAAATCAGGGTCTCAGGGAAATGAATGACAGCACAAAGTGCACAAACATATACGTAATGAGGAGGAGAAGAGAAGGGAAAAGGAGCAATATATATATTTGAGGAAATAACAGCTGAAAATTTCCCAACGACTAAGAAAGACAAAAATATACACATCCAAGAAGTGCAACATACTCTAAACAGAATAAATCCTAACAGACCTACTCTGAGACACATACTAATCAGAATGCCAAATACCAAAGACAAAGAGAGAATTCTAAAAGCAACAAGAGAAAAGTGATTCATAATATACAAGGGATGCCCAATAAGACTGTGCCAATTTCTTCTCATCAGAAACTAGGGAGGTGAAAAGGCATTGGTATGATATATTTAAAGTAGTGAAAGAGAAAAACTGCCAGCCAAGAATTCATCATCCAGCAAAACAGTTCTTCAAAAATAAGGGGGAGTTTAGAGTATTCACAGATAAACAGAAACTGAGAGAGCTCATCAATAAGAGAGCTGCCCTACAAGAAATACTAAAGGAAAATCTGCAGGCTGAAAGGAAGAGAGATGACAATGTAGTAGAAATGAAGATTATTAGTAAGGATAACTAAAAGGGTAAAAAGAAAGACACAAATAAGATAGGGCATATAAAAATCAAAGATATAATAGATCAAATAAGTACTGCATTTACAGTAATAACATTGAATGTTAATGGATTAAACTTCCCAATCAAAAGATGCCTATTAGCAAAACGGATTTTAAAAAAATGATCCAACTATATGCTATCTATAAGAGACTCAATTTAGACCCAAGGACACAAATAGATTGAAAGTGAAAGGATGGAAAATTTATTCCATGCAAATAGCAACCAGAAAAGAACTGGGGTAGCGATACTAATATTGGACAAAATATATTTTAAATGCAAAACTGTTATAAGAGACAAAAAAGGACATTATATATTAGTAAAAGAAGAAATCCACCAAGAAGATATAACAACCATAAATATTGATGCACCAAGCCAGGGTGCCCAATATACATGAGGCAAACACTGGCAAAACTGAAGAGAGAAATAGACTTCTCTACAATAATAGTTGAAGATTTCAATATGCCACTCTCATCAATAGAAAGAATATCTAAACAGAGGATCAATAAGGAAACAGAAAACTTGAATTATATGATAAATGAACCAAACCTAACAGACATATACAGAACACTGCACCCTAAAACAGCAAGATATACATTCTTCTCAAGTGCTCATGGATCATTCTCCAGAACAGATGACATGTTGGGTCACAAAAAAGTCAAGTTTCAATAAATTTAAAAGGATTGAAATTATACAAAAAACTTTTTCTGGTCATAATGGAATGAAGCTGGAAATCAATAACAGGCAGAGAAATGGAAAATTCAAAAATATATGGGGGTTAAACAACACACGCAAACATTCAGTGGGTCAAACAAGAAATTGCAAGAAAAATCAGTAAATATCATGGAACGAATGAAAATGAGGACACAACATATCAAAACTTATGGGATGCACTGGAAAAAGACCTTGACCAAAAGAGGTAAATATTAAACACAAATGAGTTTTTACAGCTAAGAGATTTCAAAATAAGTCAGGAAGTCATTCCAGAGGTTACACTTATACACATCTCGGCAGGATTTCATTGACTGCCACAGTAAACAGTGCCTCAAACAGTGGGGCTCCTGAGGACTCTAAAGACATCTGGACACTATAAGCAGGGTGGACAATTTCAGGAGTTTGGCGGCCCTGTCAGTGGGCTTTACTTTGGAATTTATGCTCCCCAATGTAACAGAGTTAGACTCATTTATATTTCCTTACATTGGCTCTTCTGCCCCTTTTGTTTGAACCTATAATTAGCACTGTACTTGTTAAATATATGTTCCAAAAAGTTAAATCTTCAGTCTGTTCATGTGTCAGTTGAGTTCTGAATCTCAGCAGAGTTAAAACACCTACTCTCCAGTTCACTGGACTCACCTAGGACAATTAACAAGGGGTTAATGATGGACAACAACCATCCCAAGGAACAGAGTGTCTGCAACTGCAAGCAAAGCAGTTCCATCCATCTGCCCCATGAGCTCGAAGCCCCCTCTCAATTAGAAACAGAGTGGGCATCACCATCCCAAAATCCTCAAGATTGGGGAATGAACAATGGACTAAGGTAGACTTCTTATTATTCTATTATAGACTTCTTATTATTCTAGCAATGGAAGAACTTGCATCATTGATATAAAGGAAATGACCACCAGAAGTTCAGAGTGGGAGGGAAAGGGAAGAATAGGTGTAAAATGGGAGCATTTTCGGGACATTAGAATGGTTCTGCATGACATTGCAATGATGGATACAGGCATTACACATTTTGTCAAAACCTATGTAATTGTGTGGGACAAAGTGTAAACTATAATGTAAACTACAGCCCATGGTTAGTAGCATTGCTTCAATAAGAGTTCATCAATTTTAACAAGTGTACCACACTAATGAAAGATGTTGTTAATGTGGGAAAGTGTGGGAGGAGAGGTGGGGAGGTATATGGGAATCCCCTATATTTCTGATGTAACATTCATGTAATCTAAATCTTCTTTAAAATTTAAAAAAATAATTTAAAAAAACATGGGATGCAATGAAGGCAGTGATGAGAGGGAAATTTATAACACTAAACGCCTACATTAAAAAAGTAAGAGAGCTAAAATAAGACCTAACTGTACACCTGAAAGAACTAGAAAAAGATCAGCAGAAGGAAAGTAATAACAAAGACTAGAGCAGAAATAAATGAAATTGAGAATTAAAAAACAATAGAGAGAACCAACAAAACCAAAAGTTGATTCATTGAAAAGATCAGTAAAATTGACAAACTCTTAGCTAGACTGACAATGAAATAAAGAGACAGTGCAAATGAATAAAATCAGAAATGAGAGGAGAGTCCTCACTATGACACCACAGAAATAAAAAGGATCATCAGATGATACTATGAACAACTGTAAGCCAACTAATTTAAAACTCAGATGAAATCAACAATTTCCAAGGAACACATGAACAACTTAACACTGCTTCTAGAAGAAAAAGAAGACCTCAACAAGCCACACAAGTAAAGAGATTGAATCAGTCATTGAAAACCTCCCAAGAAAGAAAAGTCCAGGACTAGATGGCTTCACAGGTGAATACTACCAGTCATTCCAAGAAGAAGTAATATTGAATCAGTCATTGAAAACCTCCCAAGAAAGAAAAGTCCAGGACTAGATGGCTTCACAGGTGAATACTACCAGTCATTCAAAGAAGAAGTAATACCAATCCTGCTCAAACTCTTCTAAAAAATTGAAGTGGAGGGGACACTACCTTTTTTTTTTTTTTTTTTTTTTTT
>JAQZBX010108636.1:0-10536 GCA_029593785.1 Cabassous unicinctus
AAATCAACATTTTGTTATTTCTCGTGAGGAAAAGACAATGAAAGCACATATTCAATGGCTTTCCTAAATTAATTCACTACTTGGAAACTAATGAACTAAAAGTTTAATTCTTCCTTTATCTCTGGCTAATTCTTCTGGCAAATTCCCTGTGGCTCAGGTTCTTCCATGTAAAACAACCTGTCAAACTACTATGAAGCCCAACCAAATACATGCAGATAATACAGAACTGGCATTGGTGGTGGTGGTAATTAGCACTTCTATTTAGTAGAAGTGCTAATTACTCAGAAAATAATAATGATGCTTGCAAGCAATCATCTCGTGAGGCAAAGGAAAGTCCTTCGAGGATTAGCAGGAAAAAAGCTGTCCTTTCACCTTGTTGTGGGGAAATGCTGACTTGAGACATTCAAGGACTCAGTCAAAGCTGTCCCTTTCTCTTGTGTGCTTTGGCCCTTTTCCCTTCAGTCCATGGAGACTGCCTACCTGGCACTGACAGTATCTCCAGCACCTCCAGGTGGCTTCCTCTTCTGGGACCCTGGGATTTTGAGAGCCAGATGGTGGGACTAACTCAGCATCTGTTTACCAGATCTGTGCAGGGGGAAAGTAGCTTCAGATTTCCATCATCCTTTGCGTTATTTTTCATGGCACCACAGCCCAGAAAGGAAATGAAGCTGTCTAACCATGTTTGACTCTGAAATTCTCTAGACTTCTTCAAATGTGAACAGAATGAGGAATTCCATTTGTTTAATTAACATCCCTGGTTACACTGTGTCTTATTAATTCCCCTGTTGATAATGATACACTTAGCAGATACAGCTTTGGTGTTGTTTTGTTTTTTCCCTTTTCTTGGCCTGTTCTTTTTCTTCTTTTCTTTGTGTAAAGGGTATGTATTGGCTTTGTGAAATCCCTGTAGCAAGTTGTGAATGATGTATGAAGTGAAAAGTCTTTACTCAGGGCACAGTAGGAATACAGAAAATGCTGTGCATTCACTGCTGAGCCGAGTTTTTGACCATGTGCTGTAGTCACAGATATCCTGCATTCATTTTACACTGCCTCAAAATCCCAGGAACTCTGGACCTGGTGGCAAGGGGCACAGTCCTGCAGAAAGGCAGAGAGATGAATTTATCGACCTCCAAAAGTCCTTCTTGGCACTGGGACTCTGCATTAACTACAGATAGGGATTTTTTTCCTGTAATTTTAAAAAGGAACAAGAATAGGAATCTACAGTCTCAGTCTGTGTGCAGAGAATTAGCCCCTCTCTGGCCTGTGATATGGGAAGGTGGGGGCTAGGATCACTTAGAGAGGATGCCACTCTCCTCCCTGGTTTGAGAGGGATTATTGTTAACCTTGAGGAGCCAGGAGAGGAGAACCTGTCTTGCAATTTATGCAATGTATTCTTTTCAAGGAACCCAGAACTCTTTGGAAGTCATCAGTTTTTCTGTGAAGTGTCACACTGGGGCCTGATTTAAAATTCTCTTATGTTCCAAAATTATAGGGTCAATTATTGAATAAGTATCTTATACAATCAATTTTATATTATCCAATGTAAAATTTGCTGATTTATGGATTAACTGTGGTTCAGGTACAGCAAGGATATGGGGCATGCTTCCATAGGCGAAGGAGCTAGGCAGTGGCTGCCTATTGCTAATTGCAACTTTCCTAGTAGATATCCAAAAGGGTGAGCAGAGCTGCTCTGGTTGCAAGGAGAGGGAAAGCCGAGAAGACTTAGCCCTCCCACTCAGCCTGATACTTGTTTCTTCACAGTTCACTATGAAGAACTTCAAGCTTTGGCCCTCTTTTTGTATGAGGGTAAGGGAAGAACTCAGCAAGCATTCCTTAAGGGTTAAACAATATTCAGGAGTGAGCATGTCACAGATCCTGTTGCTTCCTAACCACATGCCATCTTTTAATAATTAAGCAATGATTCTAGTTTCATTTTGTCTCCTTGATTTTGTGTTTTCCACGACTACCCTCCCATCCTCACTCCATTCTCACTTGGCCAGTCCAATGAGAGTTGACTACTTTACCTCTCTAGTCTCAGGGTATGAGAAATTACTCTCCAAGCTGATAGACCAACACTCAAATAGAATCACTGACTTTCCAAAATTCACCCTTTCCAGGCTCTTCGGGTATCTATAATTGGATTTAGACATTCCATTCAAAGTCAGACTATATCTATACATGACTAAGCAAAGAACAATCTGGTGGCCCACTGTAGTCTCAGATTTCTATTTGAATGACCATATCCTGTATCCTCATTCACAACATGGAATGTAGCAAACCTAAGAAAGACCCATGAGAGAGAAAGAGACCTCAAATAAAGCTAGGTTAAAGGAATTGTGGGCCCTTTAATAAGGAATAAAAGAAATCAGAGACATAAAAATGGCTTTCCAGCATAAAAAGTGAGATACCAGATACCATAGGGAGCAGCTGTGTTGAGATGTTTTGGGAAGCGGGAATGAGCATAATTTACAGCAGAGATTTCTGTAAGAAATAGTGATGAAGAATCCACCTAACTCTGACAAGCTTGTTCTTTTGATATGGAGAGGTTTCATTTTATTCCTTGGATCAGTTATTTCTGCTACTTAAAATAACAGAAAAGTCTCCACAGGAAAATAGCATTGCTGAATGGTTGGTGTAGAATCTTTTGAGAACTTTGAGGAATGGCATTGCTTCTCATTGTCTCACAATTAGAATAGAGAGCAGATATTGCATGTAACTCCAAATGGTTCAGTGAGTCTGTTTGGGGAAAATAGGTAATCTCTGTGTATTTATGTTTTTCTGTGTTGGGGTAAAATGATATTATGATATTTCAGATTCCCATCTCATCTTTTCTCTTGTCCCCAGGCCTCTTACCCATAACTCCTTTCCAAATGAAGCCTGTTGCCTGCAGGCCTCTGGCATATGCAGCTGGAATTCTATTTCATATTTTCTCCTTGTATCTCTGTTGGTGGCTATTAGATGCTCATTTATCCATCCACTGCCTGACAACATTCCAGCCGTCAAATGCATAAACCAAAATGGTGGAAAGGAGGAGGTGATAGTGAAGGAATCTGCCATTTAAGTCAAAACAATCCATTTTATCTCCAAGGGGAAGATCCAACCTTATGCCTCTTTTATGCCTAGGATTGTATTTTTCTACTGAAACTTTTCTTTTATTTTAAGTAGCCTGAAAATAACTAGTCCAAGAAATAAAATGAAACCTCTCCATATGAAAAGCAAGAATCTTAAGCAAAGGTGGGAACAAATCCTGAGAAACTTAGGTTTGTCTGAACTCAAAATTCAGAAGAGTTCTATCCCTCAGCATGTGAAAAACCTGAATCAGATAAAACACACACACACACACACACACCAAAAAAACACAACTGTGGGCCCTGGATCCATTAGGAGCATATTAAACTGTGAAGATACAAAACATTTTTCTCTCTAGTAGTCAAGATCAAACAGAATCCTGAATGCAAATTTACCTCATCTCTTTACCAACAGATCATTTCCAACAACTAGCTAAACTCAGGAGGAAGCAGTTGAAAGCATCCAAGCCTTAGGATGTCATGTCCTGACTGCAGGGATCAGCCTGTCAGAAATACTGCAGTTTGGGCTCATCAATGACAGTAAAATTTCACATTTATTTCTAGCATCATTCTCAAGACATTCCACGTGAAGACCACATTCTCCAAAGAGCGCTAGTCGAAGGAAGAACAATCTACTCACGCCCTCACTGGAGAGCTTGTGTCAGTCCGTGGCATGCGAGGTTGCAGAGTGCCTCCTCCAAGCTTTGCACCAGCCCTCAGTGATTTCTTACAGATATTTACTTTCGCACACAGCATATAGAACATTAAAAGGGTTTTGAAAAATCCCACAGTTTTTCAACTTCTGAAGGATTATTAACTTCAAAGTCTAAAGAAATGTCGCCCTTCTATCTTTAGAAATGCCAGGAGCCTTTGCATATCCCTACCACGGTACCAAGCAACCCCCAGCAGAGAAGAACGATTCCTGCTTCGGTGGCGAGAGGATGGCTTTTGATCTCTTAACATATTGGAAATTACTTAAAGGTAAGCCATCTGCTAGCTGAGGAACAAAAACAGATTACATCACACCCTGCTAGAAAGATTGTGTTAAATCCTGACTATCAAGGTGTTTAATAATTCTATATTAAATCAGCTAATAGGATTAGGTACACATTTTCTTTAGGCTTCTTTTGCCAACTATTAAAAAAAAACTTTTTTGTGTGTGTTTACAATCTGCAAAATTCAAGAGTATTCCACTGTGAATAAAAAGGGTTTTTTCAAGAAGGAAGCATTTCTTCAGATCACCACTGCTCTTCAAAGAGATGCACAGCAGAAGTGCCTTTCCAGAGCAGTTTGTGGGGAGGGCAAACCAGGGCAATTCCATTATCACTAATAGGACTCAGTACCTGTGCATTACAAACCTGCCTATGAGACTTTCATGTCTGCGCTGTTCTTCTCCAGCCACCAGGATGGGGATCTAGGCGGGTGAAGGAGGTGGTGATGCCCTGTCCCCTCAATAACAACAATTAATGATAACCATGGTGACAGTCCACCACAAGGTTGATGTAGCACAAGTATTGGAGATGATGAAGGAGGCTTGATTAATAAGAGCTTAAAGAATCTTCAATTCTGGACAGTCCAAGCGTTGAGAAAGACTGCTTTCTAAAATTACACAATTGTAAGTTATACGATGCCCAAACCAAACATACTGTCTTCCCTGTCTGTGGTAATATGACTATAAGGATACATTTACTTGATGACATGTGAGGAATAAAAAGAAATGGCCATCTTTAGCCATTCTTGGCCCCTTCTTTCACTATTTTGTTTAATGTTATTCTAAAATCCCAGAGCATTAAATACACACATGATATAAATTAACTTCCACTTATTGTTTCTGAATCTGGAATGAGAGGTCTGTTTATTCTGTGTACCACACATCACTCTGCAACAGTGAGAGGTGAATAAACTGCAGACATCTTTATCTTTCAGTGGTCCTCAAAGTAGTTCTTTGAAATGAAAAAAAAAAATGTCTCAGTTCTCCTGAGATAAGGTATTTCTTATCTTGGTGACAAAGGGGGTTACAAATAACCACTGAGAGCCAAATAAAATGAAGGGTGCAACTTATTTAGAAATCGGCACTATGTGTTACACATTATCTAATGACACTTGAGAAGTGTTTGTTGAATTGCATTGCCAGGAGCTTGCTAGAAATGATTGCCATGATTTTCTCTTAATTCTTTAATGTTATAGAATGAGATGAATTTAAGTTTGCTATGGCACAGATGAGAAAGGAAACCATGAAATCACCAGCCTGTACATTTAGCTTTTGTATAATATATCTTGATGGGAATAGTTGAGCATTTTTTGTGTGTGCTTTTTATAAACACAGTAAACACAAATAGTGACTCTTATGTAATGAGATACTTTATTTGTTAGCACTTTGAAAACACTGCTTCTGATAAAAAACAGTGTTTTTGAGAGGTTGATATTATCAGGCCTTCACCTCTTACCTGATTACTGCTGAGAAAACTGAGATTCTAAGTGGTTTAAAAGAACATGCAGCAAGGAAGAGCAAGGATTCAAACTAGGGTTTGATACCAAAGCCCATATCCTTTCTGCCACACCTTGTTGCCTCCAAATTGGTAGGGGTCAGGCAGACAGGCATAATTTTGCTCTTCACTTGGTGACTTGACTTAGCTTTCTTTGCATCAAATCATCAAATGAATGGCCAGAAAGATGTCATTTCCTTAGATGCACTGAATTTGGTCAGAGGATCTCACATGATGCTCCTTCAGACTAGTTCCCATTCTCCTTCTCTAGTATACTGAGGTTCCTTCTTCAGGTTAGTTTGAGGAGCCAAAACAAAATACTGAAGTCTTTTCCCAGGCCACAGAATTTCTTTTTCATTAACTATCAACCTTAAGATCTCAACTTTACATTTTTCTCCTACATTTTAAAAAACTTTTATCACCTTTCTTGTTTGTCAGCAAATCTTAGTAAAGGTCAAAACAAATGTCAAAACAAGCCACAAGAGAAAAACTCAGAAATGCAATTAAAATATTTCATACATTACTAATTATTGAAATGAGGATACCTCTATGTAATAGTACAATATATCTGCTAGTTAAATTGTTTCTAGGTTAGAGGGAATTAAATATGTAATAGTACTTGTATTAGTCAGGGTTCTTTCAGGAAACAGAATCAACAGGAGTTATCTGTCAATAATATGAGATTTTATGAGTCTCTCACATGACTGTGGAGATGCACAAGTCCAGGTTCCGCAGGCAGGCTGCAAACCAGGGGCTCCGATGAAAGTCCAATGAAAGGTCCTTGATGAGCTTCTGGGAGAAGTTGGCTGTCCAAAGATGTGCTGGGAAATTCTCTCTGAATGTTGAAATCCCTTCCTCTTTTAAGGCATTCAACTGATTGGATAAAAGCATCACCCATTGGATGCAATCTCCCTGATCAATGCAGATGTAATCAGTCATTCATGCAGTAAACTCACTGGTGATCGAAGTCCATAAATGCTCTTGTATTGCAATTAGCCCAGTGCTTGCTGAACCTAACACCTGGACACAATTTCTTGGCCGAGTTGACACATTAGCCTAACCATCACAGTCCACCCCTTGTCAACTCAGCAACCATACACATTACCCTAAACCATACTTAGTCTCTAAGTAAAAACAATAACAGATAAGCATACAAATATATTTCTGCCTAACAATGCTCAACTCCCCTGCGTACAACCGGAAACGCATTAATTCCCCACAGAATGGGGTGCAAGTCCTTGGGTAATATTCACTCTTAAACTTGACATCCTTAAATATTGTGACATGTAATTAATACAACTTTTCATATGATAGGGGAAAATGTTAGGGAAGAAAAAGGAAGAAATTCGTTTTGTTTACATACACAATCATACTCATCACGAAACAAGGAAGAAGGATTCATGACTATTACAGTCCTCATTTCTGTAACTGGTCACATGGTCGAAGTTCATATTTATCACTACTTTCTTCCACTACCCATTCCATGTTCCCATTACCTTCAGCAAGCACTTCAGCTGGCCGTGGTTCTTGGCCTGGTGGGGTGATCCAAACTTTCATTCCTGAAGATTCTGGGCCATTGTTAGTCCTGCTTGAATTGGTTTGTTGCAATTTTCCATTGACTTTAATCACAGGGCATGGCAGTACTAGGAGACACCCTAGAGGATCTCCTGCATTCCAGGCAAACTCTTCTTCACCCCCATTATGTAGATGTAGTCCTATTTCCCCTTGATAGTCAGGATCAATCACCCCAGCCAGTACAGTAATTCCCTTCTTTGCCTGTTGATTCACAGGTAAGAAGAGCCCAAAATGGCCAGGTGGCAGTCTTAACTTCCAGTTCAATGGAATCATTCTAGTGTTCCCTGGTGGCAGCACTCCTCCTTTTGGGGTTAAAACCTGTAGACCAGCAGAGCTTAAGGTTGCAGGGACAGGAAGCAAAAATTTTCCTAGTGGGTCACTAGGGGTAATAGTGAGTGGTGCCACTCCCATTTCCACCTCTTGATTCCTGGACCCATGAATCCTGGTTATGGGAGAAACAGCACCATAGAGAGGACACTGATTTAGAGCATACACAGCCTACTGGAGAACATTGCCCCAGCCCTGCAAGGTATTACCACCTAGTTGGCACCATAATTGAGTCTTCAAAAGGCCATTCCACAGTTCTATTAATCCAGCTGCTTCAGGGTGATGGGGAACATGATAAGACCAGTGAATTCCATGGGCATGTGCCCATTCCCGCACATCATTTGTTGTGAAATGGGTTCCTTATTCAGAAGAAATGCTGTGTGGAATGCCATGGCGGTAGATAAGATATTCAATAAGTACACGGATGGTAGTTTTGAAAGAAGCATTGCGTGTAGGAAATGCAAACTCATATCCAGAGTATGTGTCTATACAAGTTAAAACAAATTGCTGTCCCTTCCATGGTGGAAGTGGCGCAATGTAGTCAACCTGCCACCAGGTAGCAGGCTGGTCACCTCGAGGAATGGTGCCATATCACTGGCTGAGTGTGGGTATCTGCTACTGGCAGATTGGGCATTCAGCAGTGGCTGTAGCCCAGTCAGCCTTGGTGAGGGGAAGTCCATGTTGCTGAGCCCATGCATAACCTCCATCCCTACCTCCATGGCCACTTTGTTCATGAGCCCATTGGGCAATGACAGGAGTGGCTGGGGGAAGAGGCTGAGCATTAGCCACAGAGCAGGTCATCTTATCCACTTGATTATTAAACTCTTCCTCTACTGATGTCTCCCTCTGGTGAGCATTCACGTGGGAAACAAATATGCTCATGTTTTTTGCCCACTCAGAAAGGTCTATTCACATACCTCTTCCCCAGACCTCCTTGTCACCAATTTTCCAATCATGTTCCTTCCAAGTCCCTGACCATCCAGCTAAACCATTGGCAAAAGCCCATGAATCAGTGTACAAATGCAGCTCTGGCCATTTCTTCTTCCAAGCAAAATGAACAACTAAGTGCATTGCTCAAAGTTCTGCCCACTGGGAGGATTTGCCCTCACCGCTATCCTTCAAGGATGTCCCAGAAAAGGGCTGCAGTGCCGCAGCTTTCCACTTTTGGGTGGTACCTGCATATCGTGCAGAACCATCTGTAAACCAGGCCAGAGTTTTCTCATCTTCAGCCAACTGATTTTAAGGGACTTCTCAAGAGGCCAAAGCTGTGGGCTGGGAAAGAGAAGGTAACATGGCAGGGGTGGTGACCATGGACATTTGGGCTACTTCCTCATGTAACTTACTTGTGCCTTCAGGACCTGCTCAAGCCTTATCTCGTATATACCACTTCCACTTTATTATGGAGTGCTGCTGTGCACGCCCAACTTTATGATTTGGTGGGTCAGACAATACCCAGCTCATGATAGGCAACTCAGGTCTCATGGTAACTTGATGGCCCATGGTTAAGCGTTCAGTTGCTACTAAGGCCCAATAGCAAGCCAAAAGCTGTTTCTTAAAAGGGGAGTAGTTATCTGCAGAGGATGGCAAGGCTTTTCTCCAAAATCCTAAGAGTCTGCGTTGGGATTCCCCTATAGGGGCTTGCCAAAGGCTCCAGACAGCATCTCTATTTGCCACTGAAACTTCCAGCACCATTGGATATGCTGGATCATATGGTCCAAGTGGTAGTGCAGCTTGCACAGCAGCCTGGACCTGTCGCAGGGTCTCCTCTTATTCCAGTCCACAATCAAAACTAGCAGCTTTTCTGGTCACTTGGTAAATGGGCTGGTGTAGCACACCCAAATGAGGAATGTGTTGTCTCCAAAATCCGAAGAGGCCAACTAAGCATTGTGCCTCTTTTTTGGTCATAGGAGGGGCCAGGTGCAACAGCTTATCCTTTACTCCAGAAGGGATAAGGCCCCACACCACTGGACACCTAGGAATTTCACTGAGGTGGAAGGACCCTGTACTTTGGTTGGTTTATCTCCCATCCTCTCCCATGCAAATACCTTACCAACAAATCTAGAGTCTTTGCTACTTCTTGCTCAGTAGGTCCTATCAACATGATATCATCAATATAATGGACCAGTGTGATGTCTCATGGAAGGGAGAGATGATCAAGGTCCCTGAGGACAATATTATGACATAGGGCTGGAGAGTTGATATACCCCTGAGGCAGGACAGTGAAGGTATACTGCTGGCCTTGCCAGCTGAAAGCAAACTGTTTCTGATGGTCCTTACTGATGGCAATTGAGAAGAAAGCATTTGCCAGATCAACAGCTGCATACCAGATACTAGGGGAGGTGTTGATTTGCTCAAGCAATGATACCACATCTGGGACAGCAGCTGCAATTGCAGTCACCACCTGGTTAAGTTTGCGATAATCTACTGTTATCCTCCAAGATCCATCTGTTTTCTGCACAGGCCAAATAGGAGAGTTGAATGGGGATGTGGTGGGAATCACCATCCCTGCATCCTTCAAATCCTTGATGGTGGCACTAATCTCTGCAATCCCTCCAGGAATCCGGTATTGCCTTTGATTTACTATTTTGGTATGCAGGGGCAGTTCTAGAGGCTTCCACTTGGCCTTTCCAACCATAATAGCCCTCACTCCACAAGTCAGGGATCCAATGTGGGGATTCTGCCAGTTATTGAGTATGTCTGTTTCAATTATTCATTCTGGAACTGAGGAAATAACCACAGAATGGGTCTGGGGACCCACTGTGAGATGGACCTGAGCTAAAACTCCATCAATCACCTGACCTCCATAAGCCCCTACACTGACTAATGGACCACAGTGATGTTTTGGGTCTCCTGGAATTAATGTGACTTCTGAGCCAGTGTCTAAAAATCCCCGAAATGTATGATCATTTCCTTTTCCACAATGCACAGTTATTCTGGCTGGGGAAAGGTGGGAGGAAGATTAACAGTATAAATTTTTGGCAGTTTAACACGATCCTTCCTCAAGGGGACCTGGCCTTCTCCTCATTCAAGGGGCTCTGTGTCTGTAAACTGTCTCAAGTCTGGGAATTGATTAAGGGGCC
>JAQZBX010108637.1:0-10537 GCA_029593785.1 Cabassous unicinctus
TGGTACACAGTATTAACCAGACTTGACTTCTTTCCCTCCTGCTTCATCAGCAGCTGGACTCCTCATTTTTAGTTTTTCCATTTTCTGCAGGTAAATCTTTAGTGTCTTGGTTAACCACTTCAGCTTGTTTTCCCTTTCCTCCCCTGTTTCCTTTTGGTTGCACTTTTTTGTCTAAAGGTTTGTCCTTTCCTGCTGCCTCTTCTGGCTCCACTTCCACTTCTGCAGGGGAGGGTTTAATGGATAGCCTAACTGACCTCCTTTTGGACTCCTCATTCCCTGCTTCTTTGGCTGACCTGACCTTCCTCTTCGGCACCCTGGCAGTGCTGCAGGATGTGGTGCACTGAGAGCCTTCTTGAAACCAGGATGCTGCCCACTGCCACTCCTCCCACTGCCAGAGCTGATGGTCTGTGCCCACTTTTGTTTTATTAGTGATTTTACCTCTGGGTCCCCTGAGGCTGTTTGCCTGTAAGCTACAGATCAGTCTCTGATTATTAATTGCCTCTTAATACCAGGTTTAAGTGCAGAACTTGTCCCAGGGAATAGCCATGAGATGAGCTCACTCATGGGCTAACTCCAAAGACCTCTGCAAAGTAGGCAAAAGAAACATCCCTATCCAGTCCCTTTCCTAGTGTGAAAGCCCAATTTGAGAGTTAAGGTCTGGGAACCGGACCAAAACAGCTATTAAGACCTCTAAGTCTCTGAGGATACCTAGAGACATAAGGGTCCCAATCCCCAGAATGTGGAGACAGTGGGCAAGGCTCCTAACCTCCAGGGCACTGGCTCAGTGAACAATCCATTCCACCAAGCCTATCAGTGGGACATCACCATGACTGATGAATGCATTTATCTTCCTCTGGGATAATGGGTGGCTTCTAATTTGGACAACCTGTCTAATGATCATCTAAAAGGTAGGAGGCTAATATTTTCCTGCCACACCACATGGCTACAGTATGGCTGAGAATGAGCTCTGTATGGGACACTGAATTCCTTTTAAATCTGTGTAAGAGAAAAAAAGGAGATAGACAAATCTGAAAGCCAGAGACTATGTGGCCATGTCTCCTTAAAGTGATGAAGACGTGTACTACTAAACTGGTCAATTTTATATAAGCTCAGGGAAATTACCTAGAGGCAGAACTTAAAAACCCAGCCTTATTTCATAGAAAGCTGGCAGAGGCAATAGAACTTCCCTCTTGGTAGAGCCTAACTCTAGAGACGGACAGATCCTCCAAGGAACTCCAACCTGTCTTGGATGGCTGTAGAAAGCTGCAGGATCTTTCTCTGGGCTCCAAACTTCCATTAAGTTCCTTTTAGAGACAGCCTTTGCAGTTTTCAACAATTGCCAGCAAGATGGAGAAGGTAAGGAGGGGTCAGGTAAGGAGGGGTAGGCACCAGGTCCAAGACAGTCAAACCTTTTAACTGCTGCTGATAAAAGCATTGTTCACCTCAGGTACCCACATCCAGGCTCAACATCTGTAGGAACATGGCCCTAAGTTGTCTCACCATGCCAACTGATGTGGACTTGCTCCAGGGAGGGCAGAAGGGGTCTGAAGCCACTTGTGAACCATCAACATGGAGGCCTTGGGTGACCTTTGGTGTGACAGGTAAGATTGTTTATTTCTCAGTTAACATGGGCCAATTACTCTGGCCTAGCTTGCACCCCAGGCTTCTCCTAACCTTGGTTGTGCCAAATGAGGGGAGCAAATGGGGAATCAAGATCTGGGCCATTTACTAAGGCTCTCCCCTGTAGAATAAAGTAACCCCTCATATGCCATGAATTAAGATTTTTAAAAATGTTCCTGGCTATTCCTAGCTACCTGACTATTCCTTTGTAACACTTCAATCCTTCCAATGAAAAAGCCTCACAGAGAGGTAACTAATGGAATGCAGCCACCAGAGCAGCACCAATTCATGTCTTGTTGGGGACAGGGCTTCTCTGGCCCCCTTAGCTCTATATCTAGCAACTACCCAAGGATTTTCCTGGAGGAACAAAGCTGGAGGGTCCTTGCACAAGATTTCTCCCATGGACAGACACTGGGAGCTCTGCATTAAGATGATTCTAAAGCCAGGTCTTTCCCTAAGCTAAATCAGTTTGTAAAACTCCCTTCTCTTCTAATTTGTCCTGAAACTTCTTTTTAACTATTAATCTGTGTTTTACTTTGTCAGTCTTGTCATGCCTAGGAACTCATAAATCAGATTGGAGTTAGTCTGTTTCAAATAGGAAAATGGTAAAAGATAATATAAAAATGAGTCTTTAAATTTCAATATCACCTTGCAATTGTGTTTGATGTTTAAAATAAATCACAAGTGGAATTAATTCAACTACTGGAAAAGCAGAGAAACTTAGCAACATTAATGTTACTAATAAAAGTGTTTTGGTTGCTTTAGTTAATAAACAAAAGTGCCCAATTTGTTCTAAAGTGAAAACTTACTAGAAATTATAAGAATAAAGGTTATTATATAGATGCTATTTTATTATAAAGCAGCAGAAGGATAATTGAAATTGCTATAACTGTGTGGATTTAGTCTAAACTTGGTACTGTAATGGTAAGTATAAACTGAATTTACCTTTTTTTATGGTCTCTTCAAGTCTAGCCTCACCCCTTGCCCTTGCTTATGGTTATTTCATGACAACTTCTGCCCCCCTCAGGGAAAGGCACATTTAAGGCACCCTATCTCCTGTCTTTCCACTGGTGTTAATAGCCCTGATTTTGTCTTATGACTTCAGCTGTGAACTAGATTGCTGCTGGGTGGATTTCTCAAATTTCAGGCCTGGATGTCTACTCTTCCAGTCCAGCAGCCACTCGAGTCCTGTTATCTCTGAGGACCAGGGAGCCAGGGGTCTTCCCCCTTGAGCATTGCAGTTCATAAAAGCAGCAAGTCATGAGAAAAACAAGGCTTCCCTGAGGCTTCAATGACCTTGGTGAATATACACTGGAATGAGTGTTTCTCATCCAAGGTTTGTCAAAGTCAAACTGGAAAATAAGCAAAGCTCTGAAGTAAAGAAAAATGTAAAATGTATTTTAAAGCATTAGGAATAATTTGGTTATAAATCAATAATTAAAGGAATAAAATTCTTGTTCAAAACTGCATGGTCACTGTGCAGATTAATTAGAAAAAGACTTCAAAGAGATCTTTCAAATATAAAGTTATTTTACAGTTAAACTTATTTTGTAAGAAAATGAAAATTATAAGTAGCATTAGTAAATTATGTGCTTCTGTGTCTAACTCTCTATTTCTATTTGTCCAATGTATAGATTCATACCTCGGGATGAAATGTAAGTTTATTGTAAATTTTTTATCTACTAGGCTTGGTAATTAAGAATCATAGTTATCCTGTAATTCCCCAATTTAAACCTTTTAACAGACTTTAAATAAGGGTGGTTAATAATCTATTACCAAAATTCAGTAAGTAAAGGAAAAGTATTTGAAAGTTATGGAAAGGTCTTTAAAACAAATTATGGAAGTGGATGTGTCTCAAACTGTTGGGAACCTACCTACCACATGGAAGTTCCCAAGTTCAGGTGAACAAAATATCAAAGAAGAACTGTGAGAAAAAAAAATAGGCATAAGAGAGAAATTGAGCTTCAGAGTAAATTCACCAACATATTCTGATGCCAAAACATCAGCAAAATCTTGTAAGTGATACTAGGAAACGGGAAGAGTTGGCCCAGCCAAAGGAACTAACCAAATATACTGAAGAGATACAGGATTTAACACAATTAATCAGTGATAATCACACTAGTCTCCTAAATTACTTCAAAGAATTAAGAAAATATGATTAAAGAAATAAAGGATATTAAGAAGACACTCAGTGAGAATATAGAACAACTTTAAAGCCTGGAAAGAAAAGTAACGGATGTTTTGGTAATGAAAGACATGATGGATGAGATTAAAAATACATTAGAGGCACACAAGAGTGTATATGAACTGTTTGAATACAGAATTATTGATTTTGAAGACAGAACATTTGAACTGGAAAAGGCAGGAGAACAGAAAGAGAAGAGAATGGAAAAAATTAAATAGAGTCTCAGGTAATTGAATGATAAAGTGAAATGCATAAACATTTGCATTATTGGTATGCCAGAAGGAGAAATGGAAAAGGGTCAGAAGGAATATTTGAGAAAATAATGACAAACAATTTTCAACCTTGATGAAAGATATGAATATCAATATCCAAGCAGGACAATGCACCCAATAAAGTATAAATCAAAATAGACCTAACCCGAGACACCTACTATTCATAATGACAAATATCCGATATGAAGAGAAGATTCAGGGAGAAACAAGAGAAAACCAAAGCATCACATAAAAGGGTAACTCAATAAAATTAGATGCTGACCTGTCATCAGAAACCAGGGAGGAGAGAAGGAAATGGCATGATATTTTTGAGGTACAGAAAGAGAAAAACTGCCAGGCAAGAATTCTGCATCTGGCAAAACTGTCCTTCAAAAATGAAGGTGAGTTCAAAGTCTTCAGAGACAAACAAAAACCAATAGAATATGTTACCAAAAGACCAGAATTACAAGAGACACTGAAAGGAGTGCTATAGACTGAAAGGAAAAAACAAGGGTAGGAGATTTGGAGAAAAGTGTAGAAATGAAAATTATTAGAAGGGTAAAATAAATGGTAAGAAAGCAGACAATAGAACAATATGACAACAGAGAGCCAAAAGACAAAATAGATGAAGTAAGTAATGCCTTTACAGTAATAATATTGAATGTTAATGGCTTGAACTCCCCAATCAGAAGACAGAGAATGATAGAATGGATTAAAAAATATGAGCTGTCTCTATGTTGTCTACCACTGATTCACCTTTTATGTATGGACATCAAGATAAAAGTGAAAGGTTGTGGAAGCCGATTTGCTTAAGTGATTGAGCTGCTGCCTACCACATGGGAGGTCCCAGGTTCCGATACCAGTGTCTCCTAAAGAAGAAAAATGAGGGGAAGCAGCTGTGGCTCAATTGGTTGGGCTCCCATTTAATTACCATATGGGAGGCCCTTGGTTCAATTCCCAGGGCCTCCTGGTGAAGGCAAACTGGCCTGCATGGCGTGGTGAGATAGCTCATGCAAGTTGATGCAACAACGTTAGGTAAGCAGACGCAGAAAATTGCACAGGAAACGGACATTCCCGGGGCATCCTGGTGAAGGCAAACTGGCCTGTATGGCATGGTGAGCGAGCTCGCACAACAAGATGATGCAACAAAGGAGACAAGCAGACACAGAAAAATGCACAGCAAATGGACACAATGAGCACAAGCAGCAACAGGGGGAAAAATAAATATAAATAAAAATAAATCTTAAAATAAAAGAAGACAAATGAGGGAATGAACTGATGCAAAGTTTAAGCATGGTGAACTGATGAAAAAAGATGACACAACAAAAGACATGAGGAATACATAATTAGAGACACACCGAAGCAGGATGTAGAGGTGCTCAAGCAATTAGGAAACTCCCTCTCACATTGGAGGTCCCAGTTTTGGCTCCCGGTGTCTCCAAATAGAAGACCAGCACACAACAAACAGATACAGCAAATGCAAAACAACGAGGGGGTGGGGAGAAATAAATAAATAAAATAAACCTATTTTAAAAATAGTGAAAAGTTAGAAAAGGGTATCCCACACAAATAGTAACCAAAAAAAAAAAAAAAAAAAAAAAAAAAAAAGAGCTCGAGTGGTGATGCTAACATCACACAAAATAGATTTCAAATGAAAAACCGTTATAAGAGATGAAGAAGGTCATTATATATTAATAAAAGAGGCAATTCAGCAAGAAGAATTAACTGTACTAAGTATTTATGCATCCAACCTGAGTGTCCCAGGATACATGAGGCACACACTGGTAAAATGCAACATGAGGCACACACTGGTAAAACTGAAGGGATAAATAGATGTGTCTACAATAATAGTTGGAGACTATCAGTATTGGATAGAACATCTGGACAGAGGATAAAGAAACAGAGCACTTAAATAATATGATAAATGAACTAGACCTAACAGACATCTGTAGAACAATTGCATCCCAAAATAGCAGGATATACTTTTATTTCAAGTGCTCATAGATCCTTCTACAAGATAGACCTTATACTGGGTCACAAGGCAAGTCTCATAAGTTCAAAAATATTGAAATTATAGAAAATGCTTTCTCTAATCATAAGAGAATGAGCGGGAAATTGATAATGGATGGTAAAAGATAAATTCATAAATATATGGAGATTAAACAACACACTTAGATAATCATTGGGTCAAAGATGAAATGTCAAGAGATTTCAGCAACTATCTTGAGACATATGAAAATGAGAACACAACATATCAAAACCTATGCAAAGACAATGCTGAGAGGGAAATTTATAGCCCTCAATGCTTACATTAAAAAAGAAAAAAGAGCTAAAATTGAAGCTTTAGCCACACACCTGAAGCAACTGGGAAAATAACAACAAACTAATCCCAAACCAAGCTGAAGTAATTAAATAGTTAAGAGCAGAGCAGAAATAAATGAAATCAAGAACAAAAAAATTAGAGAGGCACAAGATGACCAAAAGTTGTTTCTTTGAGAAGATCAACAAAATCAACAAAACCTTAGCTAGACCGACAAAGAGAAAAAGAGAGAATATGCAAAAATAAAATAAAATCAGAAATGAGAGAGGGACATTAGCACTGACCCTGCAGAAAAAAGAGAGCTCATAAGAATATACTATGAACTGTGTAGCAGTTTGGATGTTTGATATAGTTATGAATTCCAAAAAATTGATATTGGATTATGCTTGTAAACTGGTCGGTTCATCTGGGCATGATTAAGTTATGATTAGGGCTTTGATTGGGCCACTACAGTAGGGCATTCAGCTCCACGCCTTGGTGGGTAGGAAACCAAAAATAAAAGTCATGGCAAAGGACAGAGTTGGACTTTTGAGTTGGAGTTCTGATACTGTAGATCTGATGTGGAGTCTTGAGCTGGAACCCCGGGAAGTAAACAAACACAGGAGCTTAGTAGTGAGGAATGAGAGAAGGCCCCAGGAAAAGAGATGAGCCATTCACCTGACACACAGCTGAACTTGTGGTGAAAGGCAAAGGTTAGAGAGCCTCATAGTCTACAGCTGACCTTGTGGCAAGAACAAGCAGCTGAACATGGAGAGACTCAAACCCCGGGAAGAGAGGAACCCAGGGACCTGGACCCCTCACAGAGTTTGGTGAGGGTTGTAACTTATGTTTTATGTTAACTTTATAGCCTGGTAACTTTATGGCCTCTACCTCAAATAAGTATCCTTTATAAAGACCAACAGATTTCTAGCAGTTTGCATCATCATCCCTTTGGCTGATTAATACAAACTGTATGTCAATAAATTAGACAATGTAGAGGAGATTGACAAATTCCTAGAAACACACAAACCACACACATGTACCCTAGAAGAAATAGCACACCCCACCAAATCAACTAATCACAAGTCAAGAGATTGAAACAGTTACTACAAACTTTCTAAAGATGAAAAGCCTGGGACCAAATGGCATCACAGTTGAATTCTACAATCATTCAAAGTTGATCTAACACCAATCTTGCTCAAGTGCTTCCAAAAAATTGAAGAGTAAAGAACACTAGAAAACTCAGTGTATGAAAGCAATTTTTACCCTCATACCAAAATCAAATAAAGATACTACAAAAAAGAAAATTACAGACCAATATCTTTAATGAATATAGATGCAAAAGTCCTCAACAAAATACTTGCAAATAGAATCCAAAATCACATTTAAAAAATTATACATCACAATCAAGTGGGTTTTATCCCAGGTATGCAAGGGTGGTACAACACAAGAAAATCATTCAGTGTAATAAACCTCATTGAAAAATTGAAGAAGAGAAATCACATGATCCTTTTCAGTTGATGCAGAAAAGGCATTTGACAAAATACAGCACCCATGATAAGATCTCTCCAACAGAAAGGAATAGAAGGAAGTTTCTCAATATGGAAAAGGGCATATAAGAAAAACCTACCGTTAACATTTTACTCAATGGTGAAAGACAGAAAGCTTTCCTGCTGAGATCAGGAACAAGACAAGTGTGCCCATTGTCACCATTGTTATTCAATATTGTTCTAGAAGATCTAGCTAGAGCAATTAGCCTAGCTAAGGAAACAAAAAGCACCCAAATAGGAAAGGAAGAAGTAAAATTCCACTATTTGCTGATGGCATGATCCTATATCTAGATATCCTGAAAAATCCACAACAAACCTACTAGTACAAATAGGCAAGTTCAGCAAAGTGGTAGAATACAAGATTTATAAGCAAATTCAATAGTGTTCCTGTACACTACTGATATGCAATCTAGGAGGAAATCAGGGAAAATATTCCATTTATCATAGCAATGAAAACAATCAAATATTTAGGAATAAGCTTAGCCAAGGACATAAAGGACATGTATTCAGAAAACCACAAACATTTCTAAAAGAAATTGAAGAAGGCTTAAATAAACAGAAGGATATTCCATGTTCATGGATTGAAAGACTTAATATTGTTAAGATGTCATTTCTACCGAAACTGATTTACAGATTCAATGCAATTACAATAAAAATCCCAACAAACATTTTTGTAGAAATGGAAAAATGAATTATCAAATTTATTTCGAAGGTTAAGGTGCCCAAATAGCCAAAAATTCTTTAAAAACAAGAACGAATTTGGAAGACTCTCATTTCTAGACTTAAAACATATTACTTAGTGACTGTGGTAAAAAACACCATGATACTGGCAAAAAGGTAGCCACATTGATGAATGAAACTGAATCAAGGACTCAGAAATGGTCCCTCACATTTACAGTCAAGTGATTTTTAACAACGCATTCAAGCCCTCCCAGCTGGTCCAGATAATCTCTTCCACAAATGGTGTTGTGAGAACTGGATATCTATATTCAAAAGAAATGAGACCTCTATCTCACATATTATACCAAAATTAACTCAAAATTGATCAAGGACCTAAATATAAAAGTGAGAACCATAAATCTCTTAGAAGAAAATGTAGGAAAGCATATTCAAGATATTGTGGAAGGTAGTAGTTTCTTAAACCTTATATCCAAAGCATGAGTAACAAAAGAAAAAATAAATAAATGGAACCTCCTCAAAATTAAGCATTTTTGCACTTCAAAGGATTTTGTCAAAAGGGTGAAAAGCAGCTGACACTATGGGAGAAATATTTGGTAATCACATATCTGATAAGGGTTTAATAGCCATGATATGCAAAGAGATCATACAACTCAACAATAAAAAGACAAACTACCCAATTTAAAAATGGACAGAAGCCTTGAAAAGACAATTGTCCAAAGAAATACAAATGGCAAAAAACACATGAAAAAATATTCAACATTACTAGCAGTCAGGGAAATGCAAATAAAAACTACAGTGAGACATCATTTCACACCTAGTAGAATGGTGGGTATTAAAAACTTGGAAATCTGAAAATGTTGGAAAGGATGTGGATAGGAATGCTTATTCACTGTTGGTGGGAATGTAGAACTGCACAGCCATTGTGGAGGGCTGTTTGGCAGTTCCTAAGGAAGTTAAATATAGACTTGCCATGGGACCCCACAATACCATTACTAAGTTTATATCCAGAAGAGTCGAGAGCAGAGTCATGAAAAGACACCTGCACATCAGTGTTCATAGCGGCTTTATCTGCAATTGCCAAAAGTTGGAAACAACCCAAGTGTCCTTCAACTGATGAATGGATAAACAAATTGTGGTGTATACATATGATGGAATATAACCCAGCAGTAAGAAGAAATGAAGTTATTAAGCATACAGCAACATGGCTGAACTTGGAGGACATTATGTTGAGTGACTCAAGCCAGTCCCAAAGGGACAAATGTTGTATGATTGCTCTATTATGAACTAAATATATTGTGTAAACTTATGGAGTTAATACTTAGAATATAGGTCACCTGAAAATAGAAGGATGGTAGAGAATTTAAAGCTGAGGGTTAATCTGTGCAGAACTGTTAAAAAGGATGTTTGTAAATCTTTGGGAATGAATAGAAATAGTGAAAGTATGTCATGGTGTCTGTAACTAGCAGAGCTATTATATGGGAATGAGAGTGGTTGAAAGGGAAAGTCTAAGTTTATGTATATTACTAGAAGGAAAGCTAAAAGCTGTAACATGGGACTGTATTAGATAGTAAAATCTCAGGTAAAACATGAATATGTGTGATATTGCAAATATAAGGCAGTTTTTACAAAATATAAATACAAATAAACTAGAGAGAAGGAAAAAGAATAGCTCTGTAGGCTGGGGAAGCATAGAAATAATGATAGGTGATGAATTTTGTTTGTTTGTTTTTCATTTACAGTTATTATTGGAATAATGAATCTTTCCTAAGAATAGCTGAAGTGATGAATGCACAAATATGTGATTATACTGAATACCATTGACTGTACACTTTGGATAGATTTATGCTGTATTAATAAGTATCAATAAAATTGACTTGTTAAGAAAAAAGAAGACACTGGGTGAACATAAAAATTTGACAGCATGCAAAGAGTGACTGTTCTTATTCGAATG
>JAQZBX010108638.1:0-10521 GCA_029593785.1 Cabassous unicinctus
GCAGTGAGAGGCCACAGTCTACAGGAGGCCTCTTTCACAACACCCGGCCTCACCCACCACAGACTGTTATCGGAGGCTCTGAGAGAACAGGGAAGGAGAAGTCCGTGAGCATTGCAGGCAGTGTACTTCCACATAGGCAAAGTCTGTGGAAATGGCTTCCGGTTGTCGACCTGAGTGTGTATTTGTGTGCATGTCACTTCCTGTGGGTGTGCTGGTGTGAGTGATGAGGTGAGGCCACATGGAAAGGGCTGGGCCTGGTCAAGCCCTGCCCCAAACCCCCCAGCTCTTCTATCCCATCCTCTGTCAGACTGTCCAGTGGGCAGAGCTGGGAATGTGGCGCCTGCTCTGTGGGCTGGCATTCTGGGTGGGCCCAGCCCTGGGAAGGTCTGAGCCATCTAATCTCTGGTTGGGGCAGTCAGAGGCTGTGGCCTTGCTGTCTTCTGTCTCCCCTTCCCTCAGAGCCCCTCCAGGTGGATGTTTGTGGGTGCTGGGATGCCCACTGTGTCACCACCTCGTCACTGTGACTTCTGTGTGTGTTCCTGTCTCCCCTCCTTAGGGTTGGAGGAGATGGGGAGGGGCCCTCTCCTGGGGTCATGGGCTTGGGTCTGCGGTGTCCCCTCCTCAACAGGGAGCTTGGCCATCTTCTGTCCCTCCTCCCTGCAGAGGGGGAAGTGAGAAGGAGGGGGCCAGGGACCCTGCCTTCTGGGCTGGGAAGGCTGAAAAAGCAGAAGTAAGGGGAGTAACAGGGCCCTCTGGCCACCGGCTTGAGCCCCACCATGCAGACCACGGCAGATTTCCCCAGGGTTCGGGGAGACTTGGTCCTCTGTCCCAGAAAGGTGAGCAGAGAGGAGCCTGCCTCTAGTGGTGTCTGTCAAACCTGACTAGGCAAGGAATGGGGTGGAGTGGGGTGGGGGCTTGGTCCCCTGGGGTTTCTGGGTAGCTGCCTCTGTCCCCAGGGAGCATTCTCAGGCAGAGGCAGCTGGCGGAGGAGGTGGAGGCTCAGCTCGCAGGGAAGGGTGGGCAGAGATGGCTGTGTGGTCTTGGCCCACCCTGCCTCTCTCTGGGCCAGGCTTTCTGCCTTTCCTGCCAGGGCTTTGTGCTCAGGGGGCCGATTAGCCTGCAGCTTTTTATGGCAGGTCCCCTGCAGATGGGACTGTGTCTCTGAGGGTCAAGACCTAGAGTGGGAAGTCCCCAGACTGACCCTAATGCTGAGGGAGGGGGCAGGCTTGGGTGGGCAGGAAGTAGCTCTGGCTAACTTACCTGCCCACCCTTTCCTGGCACTTGAGGCTAGTTGATCCCAGGCCAGGCAGTAGCCAGAGGAGGAACTTGGGTTTAGCTGGCCACTGGCTCCCTTTGAGCCTGGTGAGTCACTGTTCTTCTCTGGGCCTCAGTTTCCTGTGGCCAAAATGGGGATGTTTTGGCTTAGAGTCAAAGCCATCAGATTGCACTCAGGAGGTGTCCCCTTCAGCCCACCATCTTAATCCTAGTTCCCCCTCAGGTCCTGGCATGGAAAGAAAATCCCAGGGAAATGGAAGCCCTCAGAGATGGGTCTGCCATAAGTACTGGGTTACTTTCCTGAGTCTTGGGGATTTTGCAGGTTATGTCCCCTCGTCCCTTCCCCCATCTCAGGCAGACCAACAAGAACCCAGAGGTTTGCCCTCGAGTTCTGATGCCCCCTTCCCCTGCCCTGCTGCCCCCATCTGCACCTGATGGGTACATGTCATCTGTTGTCTGTCTCTGCCCGTTGGGTACAAATCCCCACCCACCTCTGCCTGCTGGGTGCATGTCCCCAGCTGCTCTGCCGTTGAGTGCATGTCTCTGTCCTTCTCTGCCTTTTGGGTATGTTTTCTCCCGCTTTTGCCTGTTGGATGCTTATCTTTGTCTGTCTCCACCTCTTGGGTGCCTGCCCCTGCTATTGGATGTCTCTTTCTCTGCCTCCATGTGCTGGATGCCTGTCTCTGACTTCTGGGCACCTACCTACTTCTCAGCAGATGGGTTGTCATGGGGCTTTCCCTTTGCAGGCCCCCAGGGAGGCTGGGGTGGGAGGGCCTGAGGGCAGCCCTCAGGCTTTGGGGTGAGGGGGAAAGAGAGGAAGGGAACGTGGTAAGGGTGTAAGCCTGGAGCTGGGAAACCACAGGCCCTGAGTGATTGGCGGTCCTGGGCTGGGCCCAGCCCCCGCCATCACCCTGCACATCCGCCTTGGGCCGAGCCACCTCCGCGGCGGCCCGGGACGCTGCCTGCTCGTGCCATGGTGCCGCGGCCCTGCCGGGCGAATGGAGCAGGATCCCAAGCTGCCCCGTCTGCGGCTCTGGGCCCTGCTCCCTTGGCTGCCCAGGAAGCAGCGGCCCAGGATCAGCCAGACCTCTCTGCCTGTCCCGGGCCCTGGCTCTGGCCCCCAGCAGGACTCGGTGAGTGTGCCCAGATGTCTGGTCCTGGCCTGGTTGTGGCCCTTGGAGCCGGTGCCTGGGCAGCCAGTTTGGCCTAAGTTGGCTTTGGGCTCTTTTGGCCCCTGCCTGGCCCTGCTGGGTGACTGGACCCTGCCCAGACTTGCTTCCTGGGGAAGTAAGGAGGCACTTCAGAGCTCCAGAATGATACCAGAGAACTGGAAGGAAGGCAGAAGGGTCCTAGAACAGCCAGGACTGGCAAGGGGTTTCTAATAGGCTCAGACAAGGGAAGTTTGGAAGGGTGGGCATGGAGTCTCTGGCCTTAACTCCCACCTGCCCTAGGCTGGCACTTACTGGGTTGGTGGGGAAGTCCCAGGTGACTCTTGGGTCTCTGTACCTCAGCCTTGTCCTCCTGGACAGAGGGATCACTCCAGCCCAGCTCCAGCTCCCCAGTGTGAGAATATACCCTCCTTCCTATTGTGGCAAAACCAGAACCCTTTGCAGCAGGGGGAGGGGAGCCATCAGGGAGGACCTGGAGGTCTCAGGGCTTCAGCCAGAGCCTGGGGCTGGGGGATTCCCTCTGGCTGGGCCTGGGCGTCCCTTTGTGCCTGATCAGGCTGGAGCAGCAGGAGCAACAGGAGCAGTGCCTTTCCTGACCCGGCACCTTGGTGGTTTGACCCTCTCTGGGCTTTGAGGCGTTTTGGGGTTGGGAAACCTGGAGGCAGTCAGGGCGGCTGTCCTGCCAGGGTAGTGGCCTAGTCAGGCCTGCAGGGCCCTGTCTACTGAGGTCCAGTGGGAACAGTCCTAGGGCGAGGGGGACAATCCCTGGTGGGGCTCTCCATACCCACCAGCGCCATCCTTTTGTCAGGATGAAGGCATCCTCAAGGAGATCTCCATCACGCACCACGTCAAGGCTGGCTCTGAGAAGGCTGACCCATCCCATTTTGAGCTCCTCAAGGTTCTGGGCCAGGGATCCTTTGGCAAAGTGAGTCCTGAGCCTACTGCTGGGGGGCAGCACTGGTCATGTCAGAGGTGGGGGGTGATGGGTCATCTTGGGGCTCAGGGAATCTGGAGGCAGGGGTTGATGGCTCTGGGGGCAGGGTGAGAGGTCATTTTGGTGCCTGAGGAGGGCAGAAGGTCAACTTGGGGCTAAGGGAAGCCAGAGGTGAGCCTGGGACCTGGAGGATGGGAGCTGACTATCTCAGGTGCACCCTCCCTTCCACCCCAACCCTGCTGCCTTCTCAGGTCTTCCTGGTGCGAAAGGTCACCCGGCCTGACAGCGGACACCTATATGCCATGAAGGTGCTGAAGAAGGCGACGCTGAAAGGTGAGTGGGCAGAGTTCCTTGTGTGAGCCCAGGCTGAGGCCAGGGTTGAGGGAGATAGCCTAGCCCTCAAGGGCCTTGGGCTAATGGGGAGGGTACTTTGATGCTCAGGAGGACCCAGTCTGAGAGAGGAGAAATAGGCCAGCTCTCCATCCCTCTTTCCCCACACTCCCCATACCTGCTGGGGAAGGCAGGGCCTGTTCAGAAGAAAAGATGTCAGGGCAATGCCACCTCCCCTCCTGTAGCCAAGTGCCAATGACCAGGACTGAAGGTGAACATCTGGAAGGAGGCAGTGGGGCAAATGCAGTGTGTTTGTCATGGGGTGGAGGACCTCAAATATCCAGCATCAGGTTGGTCGGGCAGGGGCATTCTAACGGTCAGCAGGAGTGCTTCATGGTGCAAGAGTCTGGAGGAGACCTTTCTGGCCTCCTGGCTTAGGGTGGAGAAGTGTGTGAGAGAAGAGGCAGGGAGCCCAGGAAAATATCTGGGCCAGGCAAGAGGGTGAAGTTGAAGCAGGGCCACAGAGATGTATGGCAGGGAGGTTCAGAAGGGAACCCCAAGCCAAGGTCTAGAATTCTGGGGACCTCTAAAGGGTGTGAAGGTGGTTGGTAACAGGCTTCGGGCTGGACATTGACTGTGATTGGCCTGGGAACCAGCACAGCCACACACCAGGTGGAGTCAGAGCCTGGTCCTGGCTGGGTGGGGTAGGTGGGGACAATAGAAGGTGTTGGCCTTCAGGATGTTTTGGGTCATGCACCCCATCGTCTGTGGGGCAATGGTAGCTTTGGTACCTCAGGGTCAGTCAGGGTGGGAGTCATTCCCCAGGAAGAATGGTGAGAGCCAGAGGGAGGAGAAAGCTGAAAAGACTTGGTCCCTGCCCATGAAGGGCCCCCAGGCTGAGGCAGACGAAGCTAGTCAGACCTGGCAGTGGGGTACAGTCAGTGCTGCTGACACCAGGATGGATGTCCAAGGGCTGCCCAGAAGAGGGTGGGCTGTGGCTCGGGGTGGGAAGGCTCAGAGTTCAGGGGGATACTATGGAGTAACCATTTGAGCTGTGCCTTGAAGCTGTACCAGACAGAGAATGGTAGAGGAAGGGTACCTAGGAAGGAGGGACACACTGAGCAAAGGTGTAGACACCAGAAGATGTAAGTACTATATCTGGGAGCAGTGATTAGAATAGTTGACTCCAGACTGGTCCCTGCCTTGTCTAGTGAGGGAAAAAAAAATGAGAATGGAGGGGAAATGTGCCACAAGCACTCTAGGAGCATAGAAGGCCCCATTCCAGCTCGGAAGATTAAGGAATGCTTCCTGGAGGAGGTGAGGCATGACTTGAGTCAAAGAAGGCGACTGCTTCTATGGTTCCCAAACCTGCTGGTGATCAGAATTGTTTGGACACTTTTATTCTTAAATTCCTGTTTGAGTGGCCTCATTGCTAAAGCAAATACCATGTAATGGGTTGGCTTAAACAATGGGAGCTTGTTGACTCACAGGTTTTGAGGCTAGGAGACATCCAAATCAAGACGTCATCAAGGCGGTGCTTTCTTCCAGTCTGGCGTACTGGGCCTGGCTGCTGGTGACCCTCTGATCCTGGGCTCCTCTGTCATGTTGACAGTGTACCTGGCGGCCTCACCTGGCCTCTGCCTTCTTTTCTAGGTTCCATTGACTTTCGGCATCTGGCTTTTTTCTTTGTCTGTGACCTTCCCTGTGAAGCCTTTGGTAATAGGATTCAGACCTATCCTGGGCCACACTTTATCTGAAGTAACTTCAGATAAAGTTACTGAAGTTCCTGTTTTCAAGAGTTCACACCTACAGGAATGGATTAAGTTTAAGAACATGTTTTTCTGGGGCACAAAACTCCAAACCACCACAATGCCCAAACCCATGAATTCAAATTTTAGGACCAAGGAATCTGCATTTCTAACCAGCTCCCTAGGTGACTGTTTGCACCAGCCTCCAAGCTGGAATTTGCGAATTTTTATGCCATATGAAAAGGAGGCTAGTAAGGGCATCCTGGGGTGGGGCGGGGGAGCGGGGTCTAAGAAAGCAGGAAGAGCAAGCTGCTCAGGCCTGCGGGATTGAACAGCCCTTGATGGGGCATGGTGGGAGACAGGGAAGTGAGGTGGGCAGGGTCCGAGGGGACAGGGAGCAGGCCCAAGACCCAGGAACAGGCTGAGAAGGAAGAAGCCTGAAAATTGAGGGTCCCAAAGCCCTCGGTGACAAAATCCAGGAACGAATGGAGAAGAAGGTCCCATTCTTAGCCAGGTTTTGGGACGTGGCTGGTCTTTTGGGAGGGGCTCAGGGTATCTGCCTTTTCCCTTGGCCAGTGCGTGACCGTGTCCGGACCAAGATGGAGAGGGACATCCTGGCTGACGTAAACCACCCATTTGTGGTGAAGCTGCACTATGGTGAGACTACAGACCCTACTTGAGCTCCCACCCTGCCCACCAGCCTTCACCCTTGCCTGTGGGCTGCTGCTTCCCCTGTACCTGGTCTCACCTCCCCAGACAGTCCAAGGGAGCCAGGGCTGTGTGGGCGTGGAGATCTCAGGACCCGGCCGGCTCTACCACTGCCCTTTCCCCTCTCCCCAGCCTTCCAGACCGAGGGCAAGCTTTATCTTATTCTGGACTTCCTCCGTGGTGGGGACCTCTTCACACGGCTCTCTAAGGAGGTGAGCTGACGTCCCACTGACAGAGGGCCCCAAGATGGAGCTGGGGGTACAACGAGGCCTCCCCTCCCAGGGCCCTGCCAAGAACATGTCCTGGGGATCGCCCAGGCCTGCCTAGCAGCCCCTGCCTCAGGAAACATCACCCACCCAGGGCCAGAGGCTACACCCTGACCAAGCCCCTGAGAGTTCCCCTAAGATGGATCGAGGAGGGTCAGGCCCTTGGCTCTGGTGCCCCCCTGATTCTGGGAAACTGAGGGTGACTCATCTCTCCACCTGGGCAGGGCCGAGAAGACAGAAGAGAAGCCCAGATCAGCCCAGAAAGCTAGAAACTTTCACATTGTCATCCCATTAGTTAACCAAAAGGATTTTAGAATGATATAAAAGGATTTGAGCCATATATAAAAATGAGACCATTAATACAACTCAAACTTTAAAGAGAACCAAACTTTTTTTAAAATTTAAAAATTTTTATTTTAATGTTTGAATAGGCAATACTATTACATGACTCAAAAGAAAAACATTCATCAAGAAGTCTTGCTCCTACCCCTGCCCCCTCTACCTCCCATAGGTAAACTTTTTTTTTTTCCCCTTCCGTTTCTTAACCTTGCCATGTTTCTTTTGCAAATGGAAACAAATCTGATATGGATTTTGAATTCCCTGACTCCACTTTCTTATCTAGAAAGTATTCTCTATACACTGATCTGTAGTTTGGGTTTCTCCTTTGACAGTATATCTTAGAGATCCATCCACACGAGAACATGGTTTATGGCTGCATAGCACTCCATTATGTAGAGGAGAGATGGTTTCCTCCTGTCTTCTGCTGGACCCTTGGGCTCTTCCCAGCATTGTGTGATTCCAGACAACATCACAATGAGCGCTTGTATATTAGTCATTTCATACTTCAAATCTTCTTTATAAAGAGAAGGGGCTGTGGCAGGTGGACCCTCAGGACCTCAGGCTGCTGACTGCACAGGGCCACAGCTCCTGAGTAACAGGGGGTGTCCCAGCTGAAGCCCCTTCCCGCCGGTTGCAGGTCATGTTCACGGAGGAGGACGTGAAGTTCTACCTGGCCGAGCTGGCTTTGGGCCTGGACCACCTACACAGCCTGGGCATCATTTACAGGGACCTCAAGCCCGAGAAGTGAGTGAAGCCCCTGCCCCGCCCCAGCCTCCCCGACCGGTGTAGAGGCAGGCCCTGGGGCCTCTTCTGGGACAGAGCCACACTGGCGAGGTGGGGCTGGCTCTTCCCAAGAAGGTCCCCTTCCCTTGGGCTGTCCTGGAGCGCGGTGGGAGCAGCAGCAGGCTCCTCTCTGTCAGGGGGCTGCATGTCGCTAGTGCCGCCGTTATTGGTGCCGGCCCCGTCTGGGCAGGTGTGTTGCCTGCCTTGTTTGCTAATCCTTTGGAGTTAGGCAGACCTGAATTCAAATCCTGCTAGTTCTGTGACTGGGGAGTTACCTAACCACCCCGAACCTTAGTTTCCCCATTGTTAAAATGAGGCCATAGATTTTTTTTTAAATGCCAAATTGCGCCTTTCCTTCTGGAATTGTAAGTGAACACACTAATGATACCTGTTTACCCTGTGAAGTGAATATTGTTACAGAGAACAGACCAGAGGTGTTCTCACTATCAAGCCAGTCAGGCCTTGGGAATCTGTGACCTACGGAGAAACCACTGTAGTTGTACCTGCTGATGTTTTCTGTCTTTTGGGGAATAGATTTGGATGGCTTTTTATTCCCAAGAAAATAAGGGGGGAGGGCGCATCACAGTGCCTGCGTCACCCAGTTGTTTGAAGGATCAGCAAATAAGGCAGGCAGCAGATCCGCATGGCAGGGCCTGGCACTGTAATGGCAGCCTTCTGGATGGCGCAGCTGCCACCACGCACTCCACCCTCCCCTTCATAGCCAGCTCTGGAGGGAGGGTTCCTCTGCAGGTCAGCCCAACCCCTCCGCCACGTGGTGTCACCAGAAGCCTCAGAGGGGCACGGCTGGGGGCCCTGATGTCCGTCTCTCCTTTACAGCATCCTTCTGGATGAGGAGGGCCACATCAAACTTACTGGTGAGCAGAGGGCGCCTGTCGCCTTGGGCCCCAGGGGGAGGGCAGAGGGGACTCCTCATGGGTCTTGGTTTAGTGCAAGGGGCTTGTCCCTTCAGAGAGCCTGGACCAGGCCCAGGGGAGTGGTCAGAAGCCCACGTCCCAGACTTGGAATGCGCTGGGTTTGAAATCCCAGCTCCTGGCATTGCTGGCTGTGTTACCTTGGGCCAGTGGCCTGAGCTCTCTGGGCCTCAGCCCCATCCTGAGTGTCAGCCTCTGGGGTAGGGGGAGTGGGTGTATAAGGAGGTGTGAGAGGGGTGTCATGAGGAAGGCAGGGACCCCTGAAGATGTGTTTTCTTGCTCTCCTGGCCACAGACTTTGGCCTGAGCAAGGAGGCCATCGACCATGAGAAGAAGGCCTACTCCTTCTGCGGGACAGTGGAGTACATGGCCCCCGAGGTCGTCAACCGCCAGGGCCACACGCACAGCGCTGACTGGTGGTCCTACGGGGTGTTGATGGTGAGCACCCAGGCAGGGGTGAAGATCCAGCTCAGGCCTTGGGACTCAGTTTCCCTCTCTGTGCAGTGAGAGGGTTGATGGCCTTTAAGCTTCTCCCAATCTCCTCCCAGAACTGAACTGGACTCGTTCTCTACACAGATGGCAGTCTCTTTCCTGGGGACGATCCCAAGCTTGGCCCCACCTGGGGTGCCCCTAACCCAGGACTGGGCCTCTCCCCAGCCTGGGACCCCTACTGTTGATCCCGATGGTCTGAGTTGGGCTTGGACCCCCAACAAGCCAGCGAGAATCCCCGGGAAAGGGCTGCAGGCCTGGGCAGGAGGAGGCAGGGGAGTGGGAGATGGGACCCCGGACCTGAAGAGACACTTGTCCTCTGCAGTTTGAGATGCTGACGGGCTCCCTGCCCTTCCAGGGGAAGGACCGGAAGGAGACCATGACCCTGATTCTGAAGTAAGCGCCTGTCCCTTCCTCAAGCCTTGGGGCTGTAGTAATACCCTGTTTGTTCTGGCCTCAGGTTCCACCATTAGTGAGACACTCCTCTGGGTTAAGCATTTGCTTTCCAGGTCCCCCATTTACCCGCCAGGGCCTGTGGGAGGGGACCCCTGAAGTCTTTGGGAGGTGAGTTAATGGGTGGCCTGTCTGGACTAAGTGAGAAACTGGATCTGGATGGAGAGAAGGAGGGGAGACCGGGCCTCTAGGGTGGGGCTCAGCCCTGATGAGACCTGGGGGCTGTTTCAGGGCGAAGCTAGGCATGCCCCAGTTTCTGAGCACGGAAGCTCAGAGCCTCCTGCGGGCCCTGTTCAAGCGGAATCCTGCCAACCGACTCGGTAAGTGGCTCCAGGTCAGGGGAGGGACCGTGGCTGAGGGGAGCGGGTCCAGCGGCAGCCACAGGGCCACATCCAGGGCTGAAGGGGGCCCTTGTCCTTTGTGTGGCAGACAATGCCGCCGGCCACCCTGCTTTCTGGCTGCATGTGTGGTGGTGGGGGTGGGGGTGACCTGTGGAGGGGGGAACGGCAGGAACTGAGTCATCCCCACTCCCCCTGGGGACAAGGACAGTTTCCCACACAGCTCCTCCTCCAAGGCTGCTGGTGCAAGAGAAGGAGCCTGAGCTCAGAAGTCAGAAGGCCCCGGTTCCAATCCCAGCCCTGTCCCAGGTGCCACTGCCTGGCACACAGTAGGCCCTCCATAAATATTTGTCAAGCGAATGAATGCCATAGATGAGCGAGTGACCCAAGGCAGGTGCTTTCACCTCCCTGAGCTCCTGTCTCCAGCTGAAGATGATCCCAAGCTCGCAGGGCTGTATCGACTGACGTGTATGCATGTGCCCAGCAGTAGGTGCTTAATACACGTTGGCCCCCTTGGCTCCTGGGTTCACCTGGGCCACGGCTGGTTTTTTTTTTTTTTTTTTTTTTTTTTTTTTGATTAGGCCAGTAATTTATTAAGGGAGGGAGGGAAGAGAAATGGGAGAAAATAACAGATCATAGGTCCCAGGTAGAGAGGAAGGGGCTAAAGAGTGATAAAGAGGACCGATTTACAGACTACAATTTCCCATTGTAGTTGATAAATGCCCAGGTTTTACTTGCGTATTGATCCAGGTAGGGGC
>JAQZBX010108639.1:0-10537 GCA_029593785.1 Cabassous unicinctus
CTTAATCTGTTTGTTTCTAAGACTGTAGATAATAGGATTGATAAAGGAAGGAACTATGGTATAGAAAACAGGGAAAACCATGTCCAGAAATGTGTCTGATACAGAAGATAGCATTAAATATACATATAAGGCTGAACTGATGAAGACAAATACCACTATGATGTGAGGGACACAGGTGGAAAAGGCCTTTCCTCGCTCTCCACTGGTTGGAAATTTGAGCACAGTAGAAAAGATGCGGATGTAAGATATGACAATGAAGATAAAGCTGCCAACACCAAATCCCATGGCAGAGACAAGAATTAAGAGTTCATTGTTGAATGTGTCAGAGCAAGAAAGCTTCAGCAAAGAAGGGATGTCACAGAAGAATTGAGGGACAACATTGGACTGACAAAGACAACTGGAAAGTGTTACCGGTGTGTATGCCTGCATAGTCCAGACCACAGAGAAGAGTGGCCAGTGTCATCCAGACACAGAATTGGTGGTTCATGATGTTAGGGTAGTGGAGGGGCTGGCAGACGGCCACATAGTGGTCCTGAGCCATGATGGTGAGTAATAACATTTCCACATAGGCACAATAAATGACTAGGAAGACTTGAGTTGCACACCCAGCCACTGAAATGGCCCTGCTGTCAGTGAGAGAGTTCACACAAGCATTGGGGACAGTGTCAGAAATGAAGCACCTGTCTAAGATGGAGAGAATCCTGAGGAAAAAGTACATGGGTGTGTGAAGTTTCTGGTCGAGTGTGGTGGCAGTAATGATGAGAAGATTCCCTAACAAAGTAGCCAAGTACATCAGTAGAAATAAGGTGGAGTGCAGGATCTTTAGCTTCGACCCTTCAGCAAAGCCCATGAGAAGAAACTCAGTCACCATGGTGGAATTGGCCATTTCCTGGAATTATTTACCTGGAAAGCAAATGAGATAAAATTTGGAAGCCTAAAATTAGTTAATAAATTTACCTTAATTATTTTATTTAGTAATTAAATAAAATATTGTTTTATTTTATTTATGCTAAAATTAATCCTACTGTTGTAGGGAAAAGTTATCAGCATGCTGACTATGGTACTCTTGAATCCATTTGCTTGTTAAAAATAGCACTTTTCCTCTTCACACATAGTATGATCTTATTCATCATGATCTATTAGGCTAAATTACCCTCAAATTACACCTTAATACTAGATAGAATTCTAAGTACACAGGCATGAGGAGAACAATCAGTCCTTTCCACAAAAAACATGTATGACAATGGACAGGATTGTCATAAAACCCCACAATTTTAGCAGTCTGGGAATTGATCAGAGGTAGACAACAACTTGGAAGAATTTGTTCTCAAAAGGTGTGAGATCTTCAGTAAAGAACAATGAAGCAGTGGGACTGCTTCCTTTTCACTGCAGCCATTTCTGTAGAAAACTGTAGTTCTGTGAGGGTGGTGTCATTTTTTAAAACAGAGGTAAAATTACATAGCTTTGTGAGCTAAAATTTTTTAACTCATTAGTTAACTAATGAGGAAAACATGCAACTTTTTTGGCTATTAGGGCAAAGAGAAAACCACCAGAAAATTTTAACAGGGAGATCCAAGAATTGAGAGAGCCATACAAAGTTCAGGTAAATTTTCTGCACAAACCTGGTTGCCTAGTCAGTGAACCTCATGCATAGGCAGACCTGAGGGCACTCAGAAAATGAAGGCCAGAGAAGACTTTGCAATTAGCTGAAGTTTGGATGTGCTCCAAATATTAGCTTTCTATTGGTGCATAAAATATTATCACAAATGTATCAACTTAAAATAATGCATATTTATTATATCACAATGCCTGTGGTTCAGGAGCTTTGGCACTGCTTAGATAGATTCTCTTTTCAGGGTCCCACAGGATATTATCAAGGTGTCACTTGGGCTGTTTTCTTATTTGGAGGCTATATTAGAAAAGAAACTGCTTCAAAGCTCACTTAGGTTGCTGGAAAAATTCATTTGTTTGTGACTGTAGACCTGAAGACCCTGACTTCATGCTGTCTCAAAACCTCCTTCCTCTCCTAGAAGCTGCCCAAAATTCATTTCTAGGTGGACTTCAAAATAGTCTCTTACTTCATCAAGCCAGCAGGGACAGACCCTAGAGAAAAAAAAAATTATCAAGGCAGAAGTTTATATAAAGTAACATAATCATGGGAGTGACATCTATCCATATTCAAACAGTTAGAATCAAGTTATAGGCACTGTCTACACTCAAAACAAGGGTGATGCAAGAAGATTATGAACACCAGGAGGCAAGGATCATGGATAGGTGAGTAGGAGGCAAGGCACACTTGAATCTTTCCACTTATACAATGGTCAATCTGCAGAAAGTAGAAAGCTTTGCCTTGAGATATTTTCAGTACAGCCTCTTCCCATATGATTGGCTGACCTCCAATCTATGCATTACAGAGGGGACTCCAAAAAACCAGGTAGAAAATAAAAATAAGAATGAGAAAAAATTGAGGAGTGCTATAAATGGCTATAAATCACAGGAGAGGCAGATAACTGCAGTTATGTCCAGAAAAGTTACCAAAAAATATTAAGGAAAATAAATCAGGATTCAGAGTAAGTACAATAAATATATCAAATGTCCAGTTTTCAACTCAAAATTATGAGATAGGCATAGAAACCAGAAAGTGTTTTCCATACTCAGGAGTAAAAGCTGGCAATAGAAACTGATTTTTAATGGGTAGAGATGTTGGATTTAGAAAATATTTCAAAATATCTATTATAAATATGATTAAATAATTAAAGAAAACTATAATCAAATAATTAAAGAAAAATATAATAATAACCCAAAAAGAGAATTTTACTAGAGAAATGAAATCAATAATAAGTGAGAGATCTACAAGTGAACATTATTGAAATAAAAATATGACTAGAAGTTCTCAAGAGTAGATTTGACATGGCATAATCATTGAAAGACTTAAGAATCTTATAGAATATAAACAGATATATAGACTCTAACTGGATCAATAGCCATTATCTAATCAGAAGAAGAGAGAGTAACAGATTGGGGAAATGGAACAGTGTCTCAGGATGTATGGGGCCATTTAAATGCCTCAATATGTGCATATTTGGGATATTAGAAGGAAATGAAAGGGAGAAAACAGAATAGGGCAGAAAAATATATTTGTAAAAGTAATGACCCAGCATTTTCTGAGTTGGATGAAATGAGAAAATAACTGACATCCATAGAAAACATTGAAGCAAAGCAGAATTTGCAAATATGTATTTAAATTTCAATAATAGTATATATTTTATATAAACACATATACATTTATTTTTCTTATCTTAATTTCTTTCAAAAGCATAATATTGTTTATTATGTAAAAATAAAAGCATAGAGGAGTGAGGAGAAGATGGAGCTTTAAAGGAGTAAAATTGCTATATCTCATGAGAATGGTTAGTATAAACTTTAAATTGTGATTACTTAAAGGTGTTTATTTATTTATTTTTATTGTGGGTAAAAATCAAATTTTTCACAATACATACCAATATTTGTAAAATGATATATAAATACATATGCATATATATGCATTTGCTTACATAAATGTTATTTTATATATATATATATATATATATATATTTTTTAAAGGTGCTTAGATTACCTAAATATTACTCAGAAATTACAGGGATTCCCATGTTCCCCACCTTCCACACCTCCCACAACATCCCACACCAACATTCTTCATCAGTGTGGCACATCACCCGCAATGGATATACACAAACTGGGGCCTTGCCACCAAGCATAGACCACAGTTCACATCATAGACCACACTCTCTCCCACACAGTACTGCATGGTATATGCTGATGCAAAATGGCCTACATCCATCGCCCCAACGCCACTCAGGACAACCCCCAAGTCCTGAAAAAGCCCCTGTATTTCAACTGCCCCTCCCCTCCCTGCCCCAAAAACGCCCAGTGGCCACCAGCTCCACCTCACTGTTACAATTTCTCCCATTGCTTGAATCACAATATGTATACAACAGAACACCACCAAGTCTACTCTAGTCCATAGCTCCTCCCTTGTTAAGAATACTCAAAAAGTGTAGCTAAAGAATAGAGGAAGTAAACAGAACAATATAATATTGTTTAATGAAAAAGGAGGAAATAAAGGTGGAACAGAGGAACATGATATGAGGCATATTGAAATAAAAAAGCAAAACTGTAGAAGTAAATTAGACCATTTGAATGATTACATTAAACACCAATGAACTATACATTTAAAACAAAAGGCAGAGATTGGCAGAACTGATATATTGCTGTTTATAAGATAGAAATATATGTTCTCAGAACTACTAAGTAGAAAGAAATATGAGAAAATGCATTCCATGCAAACAATAACCAAAAAAAGAGTAGAGTATCTTTATCATTAATATTAGAAATAGAGTTTAGGGCAATAACCAGTAAGAGACATGGGAAGATATTTCATAATGATAAAAAGGCTAATATATCAGAAATATATAGCAATCATATATGTTAATGCACCTAATAACAGAAATCCAAATTACATGAGACAAAAATACCATAATTGAAAAAATAGACTTTACTATTTTGAAGACTGCATTACTCATATCTTTGTAATGAGATTGAAATTGTATAAGGTCCTGGAAGATTTGGAAAACATTATCAACCAATGTGGCTTAAGAGACATAGAAAACACTCACCCAATACAGCAGAATACATTATTTGCCAGCACATATGCAACATTCTCAATGATAATCCATATGCTAGATCACAAAACAAGTCCCAATAAGTGTCAAATCATTGGTAACATACAAAATGTGTTCAACAGCTCCAATAGAATTAAACTATATATCTTTAAAAAAAAACCGGCAAAGTTGCCAAATATTTAGAAAACAATCCTTTCAATTTTGTATAACCTATGAAACTAAGAATAAAACAAAAAGCAAAATTATATAATGCCTTAGATGGAATAAAGTGAGACAATACACAATTTACAAAATCAGGAATGAAAACAGGCATAACTACAAGCTCTAGAGAAATTAAAAGGATTACGATGGAATATCATAAAAATTTTAACCAATAAAACAACCTAGATGAAATACACAAATACATTATAAAAATTATTCAAAAGAAATCAAAATTTTAAATACACATAAAACAAGAAAGAAATTGAAGCAATTAAAAATCTTTCTGCAAACACATTTTGCATTTTGGTGTTTACAATAAAACATTTGAGGAATAAATAGTACCAATCCTGCACCAACAATTTCAGAAATAAATAATGAAAGATTTTCTCCAAATAAATTTTATTTTCTTGTAATATTTTCTTGTAATAACATTACAAGAAAATAAATCCACAGAATGGTATCCTTTGTTGACATAATGCAAATATCCTTAAGAAAATAATAGCTAACTGAATCCAACAACTTATAAAAAGATTATACACAATGAACCACTAAGTTTTATAGCAGGACTAAAAAATTATTCTAATAAGTGGAAATCAATTAAAGTAATATCCCAAATTAATGCATTAGAGGACATACCTCACGCAGTCATCACAATTGAGGCATAGGAAGCATTAAAAAAAAACCCTCATATGTATTCATGGTAAAGAAAACTTGCAACAAACTAGACATAGAAGGTTACTCCTTCAAATGTATGAAAGTCAACCACAAAAGATTCTAGTAAACTTCACACAATGATGAAAGGTTGGATGATTTTCCTTAAAATCAGAAGGCAAAGATACTCATTCATACCAATACTGGTTAACATTTACTGGTGTCTCTAGCTGCTGCAATTCCAAAAAAAATAAACTACTGACATACAGATTAGGAAATGAGAATTGAAAATAGTTCTGTTCACAGATGACATAATCTTAAATGCAGAAATAATCAACAAAATTAGGGTCACAATATACAAAATCAAATACCTAGTGTGAAATTTCCAAAATGTATTGAATTAATAATGATGGAATAGGATAGTATGCCACATAAATTCCCTGTAGAATAAATATTACTAAATATAAAGTAGAAATAAAAAATGAATAACCCAAAATAAGTTTTCAAAAATTCAAAAACTTCAAAACTATGAAAATGTATCTTTAAAGGCTTTTGTAAATAAGTATTTGGCGAAGAGCAAGGTACATACTTTTTCCTTTTGCAGTTTCTTTATTTTAAAATATCAACATAGACTACCTGAATTGAAGGATTATTAATCATTTCTTTTAAAATTCATTCTTCTGTATTAAAATTATTAACTAGTAAGGGTATTAATAATAATCTTTGCAGCTTACTGAAATAGCCTTGTTACCTTTGCCATTCTAAAGGTGCTTCCCAATGTTTATTAGAGTAATTCTGCTAATTCCAAATTTATTTTGTTCCATATTGTTGTCTGACTCCTGTGATAACTTATAATTTATCATATATAATAAATATATATAAGCATATATAATTTTACAATTAATTATTGTTAGAAATTAAAATGATATATATCAATTGCAAAATTAATCTATTAATTATGAAACAAAATTTTAAAATTGTGTACTTAAATATATTTTAAAATTTTAAATCAACATATTTTAAATATTATAATAAATACTAGAGCATATATAATACACACAAATGTACATATTTATACATTAGTATGAAATAATTTTAAGAATTTGAAATAATTATTAAATTTTGGTTTTGACTGAGGAGTGTGCTTAATTTGTTAATTTTGCTTCAGTGAACTTCCTCATGCCCACGATTACAGATATGTGAACATCTGATATCTACCAACTAAGGATATTTATAGATTGTGTGCAATAACCTGGATTCAGTTAACAAGTTATACCATATTTTAAATTGACATGGGGACCATGAATGAGTTTTCTGTTGTTATTAGAGTATATCTTTATTCCTTTAAAATTGTTAATATGGAATCTTAATCTTAAATATATATATATCAATTGCAATTTATGTTAATATACATATATGTATATTATATTATACATATATATTATATTATACATATATATTATATATTATACATATATAATATATATATGTATAATATATATGTTCTTATCTATGAAAACATCTGCTTACTTTGTGGTTGTTATTTAATATAACCTTTATTTACACACTAAATTATGTGATGTGTTATACTTAAATATGTGTCACTAGCTATTCACTAAGTAGTTATGATTTTCAACCAAATTACGACCAATGTATTTCATAGCACATTATGTTAAACCTAGACAAATTTGCTAATCCAATAATTAGAGGAGACCATAATCTTTTTTTTTTTTTTTAAGATATGTGTGTCTTTTGCTTTTATACACCAAATTCTACTTAAACATTCCTTAGTATCTTACAAAAGGTATATCCATCAGTCCATCTTAGGCTGAAATCCATGATTACCTGAACAATGAATCCACTTATTTTTATTTGATAGTAATAAGTAACTAAATTATTATAGTTAACATATTCTAGTTTTTATCAAAGATTTGAAACAGAATTCAGGCCATCAACTTTGTGGAAAATATGTGGTTTACTCTCCCAACCACTTATTTGTTGTTTGTCCTTGTTTAATTTACTTGATATTTCTGTGTATAAGTTAACTTTTAGCTTAAAAGAGTTCTCCATAATCAGAAATTTTTTTTACCATCCTTTAAATGAAATAGAAACTCCAAATTTTAAACAAAAAGTATTAGATTTTTTAGAATAAATGATGCAACAGTGATCTCCTTGGAAGTTAATTTTTATACCAAATTAATAAAATCATATTCTGGTTTATCAGAAGAAAGAAAATAAGATATAAAGTAGTACCTGTTTGCATTCTGCACTTCAATTTAAGGAATATTGTGAATGCACATTAGTCACCATCCCTTCTGAACACAGAGCAAAATAGAGCATTGAGGACAGGCTGTAGTACTTTCCATGAATTTTCAAAGCACTGGGTTGCTATCCTTTAGCCTAAAACATTAGAAACACATGCCTATATCAATAAAGGGTGCATTTTCCAGACAGAAGAACTGAAAGGATCTATCCATCAGTTTATGCATGAATTTATTCACTCATTGTCTGAATAATGGAAAATAATCTAGTTGAATGTCTAATATAAGGCACACTGGTCAAGGCCAGGAGATGCATTTGTCAATAAGTTCTGACACTATGATAGGTGACAGGGTACATTAGCTGTATAAAATTACATATGAAACAGTTCTTTAAAAAAGTCACAAAGAAAAATAAATCATTTTGCTTTATATAGTTATTGTTCTTTAAATTATTTTGTTGTCCTAATATCATTATCACTCTTGGTCTCCTGTGCAACTTATATATTCACATTTCTGTGCTGTTTCCAATATAGATAACTGGATTTACTTTGAAAATAATAGTTTGAATAAGTAGATTTTCCATAATGCAACCATTATCAGCCATGTTTATATTGTTGTAAGTTAGACATTTAAGTACACCAATATTCACTTTATGATTATTCTATCCTGTTAAGAGTTGCAAGATAATCTGTGTGCTTTTGTTTTAATTTTCACTATTTAAAAAAGATTTGACCATAGATACCCTGAATTACTAGCCTAACAGGTTGTTGTTACACTAAAATTACTTGTTTCACAGAAAAGAAATATTTTGATTTTATATCATTGTGTTCCTATTAATAATATCTATTGAAATCCCAATTTCTTCCTCTTCACAACCAAGATAAAAACAAGGTAAGTGATTGCAAGGAAAATAGTTTGTGAAGGAAAGATAAGGGTGGAGAGAAAATATTAACAGTAGTAGCCCAAAATACTCACTCTTGAATATTGTAAATTTTTAACCTACAGTTGAGAAGGTGAGTAGAACAAAAATTTCTTTTGACTTCTTCAATCAAAGACTTAAAGATTATTTAACCAAAATTTCCTTTGTAAACAAGATTTGATAAATTCTACAGATGACAAAAAGCACCATTCTTATGTTGTATTAACAATCCAGTCGGGTTCTTCTTTATCTAAAAATTGCACACAAGCCCAAGGAATCACCAGCAAAGCCCCTGGGAGCACAATTCTCATCATCCAGTGACAGCCTAAGGCTAATTTCAGAGAGGTCATGATCTCCAGAGAGCAGAAGATTAGGACCCAATTAAAATACAATACTTGACCCAAGCTATATGCAGTGTTACCTGTGAATTTGGTGAGTAGGATCAATTAACTATTGAATTAAGGAAATATGAGGTAACCTCTAATTGGCCACCCAGAAGGTCAATAACAGGACACACCTATGGATCTCACATAGTATAATCTGAGAAACTCAAATGACCTGAATACACTGAGATGAGAAAGTCAGATTGCAATTCCAAATCTTGGCAACACAATTATATATCATGTCTTCTCTGAAAGTCATTGAGAAGACCAAATAAAGTACATTTCTTTGAAAACTGTTCAGAAGATGTAGAATGTCCACATAAAGAAAGCAATTGTAGAGAAAGTTATTATTTACTTGATAAATTGGACTTCATGACAATTAAAATATTTTGTGCATCAAAGGACTTCATCATGAAAGTAGAAAAATTACCTAAGAATTGGAGAACATATTTAGAAACCACATATTCTATAAGGGTTCAATAACCAGAATGTATAAAGAAATCCTACAAATCAACATCTAAAATATAAATAAAAAATTAAAATATTGTGCAAAAGTCTTGCATGGACATTTCTCTAAAGAAGAGATATAAATGATGAATAAACACATGAAAAAATGCTGAACATCATCAGCCAGAAGAGAAGTGCAAATCAAAGCCACAATTAGATGCCATTTTATACTGACTACAATGACTACTATTAAAAACTGGAAAATGACAAGTGTTGAAATGGATTTGTGGAAGTTAGAACACTTGTCCATTGATGGTGGGAATGTTAAATGATGTAGCTGCTGTGGAAAATAATTTGGCAATTCCTCAGCATGTTATGTATAAAATTACCATATGACCTGCAATCCCACTTCAAGTATATACCCAACAGAACTGAAAGCATGGACACAAACAGATATTTCCACACCATTGGCTGTAGCAGTATTATTGACAATTGTCAAAAGATGGAAACATCTCAAGTGTCCATTAACAAATGAATGGATAAACAAGATTTGGTATATATATATATATATATATATAAAATTGTATATTATGTAGCCCTAAAAATGAATGAGGCTGTGATATGTGTGAAAACAGAGAACCTTGAAGCCATTATGGTTGAGTGAATTATATGAGACAGAAAAGGATATTTTATGATCTCACTGATCTGAAATTAATTAGAATAAGAAAATTCGTAAAGTTAGAAATTGGAATACAGATTACTAGAGACCAGAACAGGTATAGAGAATGAGTAATGTTTAATTGGTACAGAGGTTTTGTTTGGGGTGACGGAAGTGTTTGGTAATGGAATTTGATGATAGTAGTACAACATTGTGAATGTACTTAACACCACTGAATTATATTTTTGAATGTGGTTAAACGGGAAAATTGTAGGGGTGTGTGTGTGTGTGTATATATATATGTAAATGACTATTTAAAATAAACATAAATCTGT
>JAQZBX010108640.1:0-10536 GCA_029593785.1 Cabassous unicinctus
TGATAATGCTGCATACAAAAAACCCCTTGATCTCAGGGGCTTACATAAACTATTGGTCATTTTTCTTTCTCGCAGGTTTGTGGGTAAGCTTGGAGGTGGCTCACTTTAAAGTTTTAGGTCAGCTGTGAGTGTGCTCCATGTTATTCATTTTCAAACCAGCTGTGATACTGGACATAATCTTTCACATGGCAGGTGGCAGAGTTCAAAGCATAAACCATACCACACAAACACATTAAAAATCTCTGCTCAGTCACATCCACTATTATTCCATTGGTCAATGCAGGTCAGAAGACCAATTTTGAAGTCAGTGGCATAAGAAGGTACACTCCACCTACATTAGTGGAGATTCTGCCGTCATGGGACAAATATCTGGAAGTATAATCGCATTAAAGTTAGGGAGTTAAAACAGGTAATATAGGAAGAGGGGGAGGGGAGAAGTGTTTGGGTATGGGGGAAACCCCTATATTTTATATGTGACTTTTCTGTAACCTAAAGTTTCTTTGAAGATAAAGCAAAAAAAATAAGACACTGGGAGAACATATGGAAGAAATTGTCGCTATACATAAGTGTTAACAGATCTTATGGTGATGAAACTAACATTGAAAAAAAATTTATTGTACTTTATTTTTTTATCTTTATTTTTTATTCTTTTTATTTTTGTATTTTTTGTTAAATTATTTTCTTATTATTTTTATTTGTTTATCTTTTAGCTTTGTTTTTGGGGAGGTTTTGGATTGCAGAAGGGTCACAATTGCGGTAGGGAAGAATCACTGGTGCAGGGCATCAGTGAAGGGGGATGTGTGAGGAGGGGTGCCCCTGGGGCATGCCTCTACTGCATATGAATATGTTCAGGTGGAGATGAGGCATTGTCTCAGTGGATGGAGACCCACACAATAACCAAAAAAGTATTTAATTCCCATCCTGGGAAGTCCTGCTAATTTCTCTATTAGACTGGCAAGAATCCCCTGAATACATGTGCACTGACTAGCAAAGGAGGACAGACCACTATGTTAGGACCTTGATTTTGATGGTTGTACTTGTGAACATTTTCTCAAGAAATTAAAACTTAGCCTAGTATTATATATTACATGAGAGTTATCTCTTGAAAGCTTCCTTGTTGCTCAAACATAGCCTCTCTCTAAGCCATACTCAGCATATAAATGCACTACCTTCCCTCTGGTGCAAGACATGACTCCTGGGGTAAACCTGGAACTGAGGGATTATTGCCTAATACCAAATAACAATGCACTTGGAAAAAGACCTTGACCAAAAGGGGGAAATATTAAATACAAATGAATTTATATGGCTAAGAGATTTCAAAGTGAGTTGAGAGGTCATTTCAGAGGTTATACTTATGCACATCTCAGCTAATCTCATTGAGTGCCAAAGTAACAATGCTTTAAACAGCGAGGCTGCTGAAGGCTCTAGAGACATCTAGACACTTGAGGAATGAACAAACATAAGGGGAGATTGCAACTATGGACTTAAGTAGACTTATGATTATTCTAGCAATGGAGGAAATTGTATCATTGATATAAAAGCAGGGACCATGAGAGGTTCTGAGGGGAGGGAGAGGGAAGAGCAGATGTAACATGGGTTATTCTGGGGGTATTGGAATTGTCCTGCTTGACATCACAATGACAGATACAGGCCATTATACATTTTGTTAAAACCCATAAAATTGTGGGGTGCAAAGTGTAAATTATAATGTAAACTATAGTCCATGGTTAGTAGTAATGCTTCCAAATATGTTCATCAACTGTAACAAATGTACCACACCAATGAAAGATGTTACTTATGAATGAAAGTGTGGGAGGGGGAGGAGGTATATGGGAATCCCCTATATTTTTGTGAGGTCCTGGGGGCCCAGGATTGAACCCAGGACCTCATATGTGGGAAGGCAGTGCTCAACCAGTGTTCCACATTGGCTCCGATGCATTTTTTTCCCCTTGTTTTGCTTGTGGCTTGTTTTTTGTTTTGTTTTGTTTTGTTTTTAGGTGGCACCAGGAACCGAAACCGAACCCATGACCTCTCATGTGGGAAGCAGGTGCTCAACTGCTTGAGCCACATCCACTCCACCCCTATATTTTTGACACAATATTTATGTAGTCTAAAGCTCCTTTAAAAATAAAATTAACTGAAAAAGTAATAACAATAATCTATTACAGCTTGCACACTTGGACACAATTATTCATTTTCATCTCACAATCAAAGTATATTCACTCCCTTCCCAAAACACCACAGGTGTCACATTTAATCATGGATGGCATTGATATCAAAGTCCAGGATCTCATGACATATCTGGTCTGGATGAGGCTACTCTTAATCTAGAGAACTATTGAATTAAAAGACAAATTATCTGCCTCTCAAAGATACAATTTATAAAGGAGAATAGGTACAGACTGACTACAATAAATATATGCACTTGAACAGAGAATAACAAGAAGATCATAGCAATCACTAGTCCATAGCAATTGTGAAACTCACCAGAAAATTGTTTCAATTTTCACCTACATTGTGGGTAAGGAATATAAAATTATGAAACACTTGGAAGAAAACACAGGGGAAAATCTTTGTGACCTTTGATTTGGCTGTGACTTTTTTTTAAATGACACCCAAAGCACATGCAAAAAAATTAGATTAAATGGACTTCATCAAAATTAGAAACTTTTTTTACATCAAACGGCAATATCAAGGTGAAATGACAACCTACGGAATGAAAGAAAAAATCGAAAATGATATATATGGTAAGGATTTAATATCCTGGATATATAAAAGACTGCTTTATCTCAAGTACAAAAAGACAAATAACCCATTAAAAAAATGGGCAAAGAACTTGAAAAGACATGTTACCAAAGAATAAAATCAGACAGCCAAAAATTGCATAAAAAGTTGCTCAACATCATTGGTGCTCAGATAAAAGCAAATCAAAACCACAATGAGATATCATTTCACACCCACTAGAATGTCTACTATTCACAAGAAAAAAGAACAGAAAATAAAAAGTGTTAGGGAGAATGCAGAGAAATAGGAATACTCATTCATTGTGGGTGGGAATGTAAAATGGTGCAGCTGTTATAGAAGACAGTTTGGTGGTTCCTCAGAAAATTAAGAATATAATTAACCTATGACCTGGCAATCAAACTTCTAGGTATATATTCAAAAGAATTGAAAACAGGTACTTGACCAGATGTTTGCACACTGATGTTCACAGCAGAACTATTCACAATTGCCAAAATATGGAAATAACTCTTGTTCATTAACCAATGAATATAAAAATAAAATATGGAATATACATTCAATGGAATATTGTTCAATTATAAAAAGGAATGAAGTTCTGATGCATGCTAAAGCATGGATGAATCTTGAACACATAATGTTGAATGAAATGTGTCAGACATAAAAATACAAATATTGTATAATTCTACTTATATGGAATACCAGGAAGAAGGAATTTTATAGAGAATAAAGTAGATTACAATGTACCAGTCACTGGGGGAGGGGCAATGGGGATTATTGATTAATGGGTGCTGATATTCTCTTTGAGGTGATGATTAAGGATGGGTAACAAATGGTGATGGTAGCAAAATATTGTGAATGTAATTAATACCACTGAATTGTATACTTGACAGTGGTTAAAATGGGAAATTCTGAGTTCCATATGTGTTATTAAATAAATATTTTAAAATAATAATATGATGTTGGCAAAGGTATAGACGTATAGATTAATGGAACAAAACAAGAAACACATAATGGGTCTCAGAAATATAACAAAAGGTAAAAAGTGTTAGTATTTGAATGGACACTTCAAATAAGATAAATAGATGCTAAACAAGCAACCAAAGGATATTCGATATCATTAGTCATTAGAGAAATACAAATTAAAACCATGACATGATACCATAATACACTTTAGAATGACTAATATAAAAGATTCTGACAATGCCAAGTACAGGACAGGTTCAAAGTAGAAACAGGAAAAATGGAAGAGCAAGGACCACAGAAAATCCTCTCCTCCATGAAAGCAATGAGATAGCTGACAAAATTTGTCAGAATCAACATTTTTATGTATTATTGAAGTTAATCAAGATCTTACCAACAATCCAAGGATTGTGTTTTAATAAAAGGACAGGGCTGAATCTTAGTAAGAAAGCAAGGTATGTGGCATTAAATAGGCATATGTGAATTTCCTATATTTTTAGTGTAATATTTATGTAATCTTAGTATCTTAAAAAATTAAAAGTATATTAAAAATTTTCCCTATTTCAATTCTGTCTAGAAAACTGCAATCACAATGAAAATCAGCAACTTCTGTGGAAACAATAGTGACAGAATGGGGTGGGAGTTTCCTTCCCAGAGAAGCGTCATTATTTGAACTGAGGAGATTCCCTGGGAGACGCACTTGCAAAACTATCTTTATTTGATATGAATCAAAGCTCTATCAGTGTGAAAAGCCTTTCCCCTGAGGCAATTCTCAAAATTAATCAGAAGGAATTGAATAATCTTGCAACTGTATGAGGCAGGGGATAACAGATGAGTAAACAATAAGACAAAAAAACATAAAACGCAAAGCTGGGAAGTAAGAATTCCATAAGAGTTTTAAAATTCTTCAACATATTCCTGGGAATCCAGAAATCTTCATGACTGGATAAGATTTTGTTCATGCCCAGATATGTGTGCATACTCATTAAAAATATGGAAAGACCCTAAGCTTTCAATTCTTTTTTGACTTTATGACTATGCAAAGAGGAAATGAAGGCTATGGCAGAGTTGTCAACTGTCTGGCTGAGTGTTGTAGACATACCAGTAAACAAACACAGAACCTCTTGGCAAATATTGGAAGACATATTGATGACAGACATTTAAGTAAATTTTTCCACAGTCAATAATTGACCAAAATGCTAAACAACAAATTTGGGATTGCTCTTTTGGCAGCTATGGCAGTACAGGGTGTTAGTGGTGGAGGTATGTGTGGAGAAGGGTGCACCTGGGGCGTGCCTCAAGAATAAGAATGTATTCATAGAGTCATAGGATGTTATCTCAGTGGGTGGAGGACTGCACAATAATTAACAAAATATTAAATTTCCATCCTGAGGAGTCCTACTAAGTTCTATAAGAGAATGGCAAGAATCTCCAGAATACTTAGGCAATGCCTAATTTTAAAAAGGCCAATATGCCAAGCCCTCAATATTAATGCTTGGACTTATGAACTTTATTCTTGTAAAAATGAAACTTAGCCTAATAAAATCTATTGCCTAAGAGTTACTTCCTGAACACCTCCTTGTTACTCAAATGTGGCCTCTCTCTAAGCCAAACTCAGCAAATAAACTCACTACCATCCCCCCCACCCCCAGCATTAAACACAACTCCTAGGCATGAGTTTCCCTGGCACCAAGGGCTTATTACCAAGCACCAACCAGTGATGCACTGAGAAAAAGACCTTGACCAAAAGGGATAAAATTAAATAAAAAAGAGTTTTTATGGCTAAGAGATTTCAAGAAGAGTTGGGAGGTCATATCAGAGGTTACACTTATGCACATCTCAGGTGGATCTCACTAACTGCCACAGTAAACATACCCTCAAACAGAGGTCCTCCTGAGGGCTCTAGAGACACCTGGAAACTATAGGCAAGGAACACAACCCTAGGAAATCAGCACCAAATTGGTGCGTCTTATATTGGAATATATGTTAGCATATTTCCTCAGTGTAACAGAGTTAGACTCATTTATAATTTCCTTATATATGATTCTTCTACTCTTTTTATTTGAACCTATAATTACCATTATACCCATTAAATACATGTCCCAGAGACTTAAAACTTTGGTCTGTTCATAAGCTTGTTGAGCCCTGACTCTCAACAGAGTTGTGGCCAACACCTACTCTCCAGTTCAGTGGACTACCCAAGGACAACTAACAAAAGGATGATGAAGGACAACCACCATCCCAAAAAGCAAAGAGTATCTACATCTGCAAGTAAAACAGTTCCTTCCATCTGCCCCATAAGATCTAAGTGCCTACCCATTCTGAAGCAGCAGGCGTCACCATCCAAAAATCCTCAGGATTGGGTAATGAAGAAGTATAAGGGGGAAAGAAGCCATGGACCCAAGTAGACATTATTCTTCTAGTAATGGAAGAATTTGTAACATTGATATAAAGATAGTCGTATGAGGTTCAGAGGGAAGGGGAAGGGAAGAATAGGTGGAACATAGGGCATTTTGGGGGCATTGGAACTGATCTGCAAGATATTACAATGATGGATAGAGGCCATTATATATTTTGTCAAAACCTATACAGTGCAATGTGAAAACTATAATGTAAACTACTGACCATGGATAGTACACATCTTCAATATTAGTTCATAAATTTTAACAAATGCACCACACTAATGTAACTTATTATTAATAAGGGAAAATGTGAGAGGTGGTCTGGGTGGGGAATATGGGAATATCCTATAGTTTAGATGCAACTTTTCTGTAATCTAAATCTTCTTTTAAAATAAAGTTTAAAAAATGTTAAGCAACCAGTCTTCAGTGGCTAAACCCAATAAAAATACAGACTGTGACTTCTGGGAAAATGGTGATGGAATAGGTAGGCAGAGACTGACTCTCTCACACAAAAAAAAAGCAGAGAGAAAGCAGGTACCAATCTAAAGGAAGTGCTTTGGATATATATATAGAACAGGAAGGTGCTCTGAGTTATCTAGGGGGATACTGGAAAGATAAATAAACAAGCCATGAGTTTTTCGCCCCTGTGGCTGATATGGCACATATACCCTGCCTTCATGGCAAGTAGCCTGTGTGTCCCTGGCTTGCTGCTGCCAAGGGACTGGGAAGGAGTGTTCCCTGAGAGGAAGAGAGATCAGGCAGAGGCTTGAAAGTTGTTTCTTTGGGGTGAAATTAGCCAGCTGAGCCCCCTTTGAAGCTAAGAAGGGACCCTGACCTGATGGGGAGAGGGGAGGGGGGATCCATTCAGGCAGGTTGTCACACCCAGCTGCCTGACAGGGGAGAGAAAGCAATTAGATTAGAGAGGGGTTGGGGACAGTGACATAATCAGCAGAACACTAGCAAGCTATAGAAAACTAAAAATGCCTGGGGGAAAGGGGGCAGATAGCCCTCTGAAGACCAATTAACCTAAAGAGACAATTTAGCTCAGTGGAGGAAGTCCTGCATTGCATATATGATACCCCTTTCTTGATTCCTGGATCAATCAAAAGCATGACCCACCTGGTTATCAGGGACCCAGCTTATACTTTATGACAAAGAATATATAGACAGTCTTTTTCTTTTAGGTTTTCTCGGATCTGTAATTTTTTTAAAGGGTTCCTTTTTATGGTAATTTTTAAAATTTTAATCACTAAAATCTCATACATCACCTGGAGGGGGCAGGCTGCAGAATGAAAAATTGATGAACTCCAGCAGCCTGAGAAGTTCCTTAGGGCCCTAAAGGGAAGGCTGTTTCTCCTTGGTTGTTTGTTGTTGTTGTTGCTGCGGCTGCTATGTTTCTTGTTTGTTGTGCTACTCCTTTGTTTCCCCCATTTCCTTTTGCCACTTTTTTTCTACCTATGCTATGTCTTTTCTTTCCTTCATTATTCTATATTCTGTTTTCTGTTGTTTTTCATTCATCACACGTCTTTTTGTTTGATCTTCAATTTATTTAAATTTTTATTGAACACTCATTCCTTTTTTCTCTGTTCTCTTTCCTTATTTTTAACTTTTTCATTTTTCCTTTAATTTTTTTCTTTTTTCTTGTATTCTTTTCTCATCATTGTGGCCTTTTAATTCATTCTATATATTTTTCTCTATTTTGTTTCTCATTTATATTTTGGATACCACTTTTTAAATCTTAATCTTCTGTATTTATTATGATTTTTTACTCTTGTACATTATTTAATTTCATAAGTCTTGTATGGCTCCACTACTATATTTTATTATTATAATTACTTCTATTATTCTTTTTCTTTTCTTATCTCTTTCCTTTTCTCTGGTCCAATTTTTTTCCCAAGGGAACATAGACAACAGCAGGGAAATAGAATAAGAAGAATGAAGTGTCAAAGTGAAAGCATACCACACACAAAAACAACAACAAAATGTAACCTTAGAGTAGAAGGAGAATGTAACCAAACAAATAAACTCATCAAGATAAACAGATGCCTAGACAACAACAAAAAATTACAAGAAATAAAAAGAAACAGGAAGACATAGCCCAGTCTAACAAACAAACTAAACAGCAGGAGGAGATGCAGAACATAGAAAAACTAATCAAAGATGTACAAACAAATATCATGAATCAACTTAATGAAGTGAAACAAAAGATTAAGGATATTAAGAAGACACTGGGAGAACATCCAGAAGAAATTGTAAACATATGGAAAAAGGTAACAGATGTGATTGGAATGACCAGCACAATGTGAAAAATCAAAAATACACTGGAAGCACATAACAGCAGATTTGAACAAGCAGAAAAAAGTCAATGATGTGGAATACAGTATATCTGAAATTAGATAGTAGAACATATAGATAAAAAGATTTAAAAAATCCAGCAGGGAATTAAGGACTTGAATGACAACAGGAAATGCATAAACTTATGCATTATAGGCATCCCAGAGGAAGAAAAGAAGGTAAAGGAGGCAGAAGGAGTGTTGGAGGAAATAATGTCTGAAACTTTCCCAATTCTATTGAGAGACATGGATGTAAATGTCCAGAAAGAACAGTGTGCCCCATATAGCATAAATCCTAACAGTCCTACCCCAAGACATATACTTGTTAAATTGTCTAATGCTCAAGACAAAGAATACTGAAAGCAGCAACAGAAAAAAGATCCACCACATACAAGTGAAGCTTGATAAAATTAAGTGCTGATTTCTCATTTGAAACCATGGAGGCAAGAAGGCAGTGGTATGATATAGTTAAGGTGCTCAAAGAAAAAGAACTTCCAGTCAAGAATTTTCTATTCAACAAAGCAGGCATTCAAAAATGAGAGAGTTCAAAATATTCACAGATAAACAGAAATTGAGATAGTTTGTCAATAAGAAACCTGTCCTTCAAGAAATACCAAACAGAGTTCTGCAGGATGAAAATAAAATACAAGAGAGAGAAAGAAAGTTGGAGGAAAGTGTAAGAATAAATGAAAAGATAAAAGATGAAATAAAAACCACATATGGAATACATAAACCTAAAGAAAATATGGCTAATATAAGTGATTCCTTGAGAGTAATAACACTGAAAGCTAAAGTTTTAAACTCTCCAATAAAGAGAAACAGATTGGCAGAATGGATAAGGAAATATGATCCATCTATTTGGTGTCTACAAGAAACTCACTTTAGACCCAGAGATGCAGGTAGGCTAAAAGTGAATGGTTGGAAAACAATTTTACATGCAAACAATAACCAGAAGAGTGTGAGAGTAGCTATACTAATATCAGACAAAATACACTTTAATTGCAAAACTATTGTAAGAGCCAAAGAAGGACACTATATATTAATAAAAGGGGAAATCTATTAAGAAGAAAGAACAATCATAAACATTGCCTCAAAATGCTTGAGGCAAACATTGGAAACACTAAGTGGATAAATACATGCCTCTACAATTATTTTGGGGGTTTTAATACAGCATTATCACCATTAGACAGAACATCTCAACAGAGAATCAATAAAGAAACAGAGATCTTGAATAATATGTTAGAAGATTGGGACCAAATAGACATATACAGAACATTAAACCTAAATACAGCGGGATATACATTCTTTTTGAGTGCACATGGATCATTCTTCAGGATAGACCAACTGCTAAGCCACAGAACAACATTCAATGAATTCAGAAAGTTTGAAATTATACAAAGTAATTTCTCTGAATACAATGGAATGAAGCTGGAAATTAGAATAGGACAAAGAAGCATAATAGGCACAAAGATATGGAAGTTAACAACACACTCTTAGACAATCAGTGTGTCAAGGAGGAAATTGCAAAAGAAATCAGTAACTACAGTGAAATGAAAGAAAATGACAATAGAACCTATGAAAACTTATAGCATGGAGCAAAAGCTGTACTGAGAGGGAAAGTCATAGTGATAATTGCCTACATTAAAAAAGAAGAAAGAGATAATATCAAAGACATAATTGCATGCCTGGAGGAACTAGAAAAAGAACAACAAACTAACCTCAAAGGAAGTAGAAAGGATATAACAAAGATTAGAGCATAACTAAATGAAATTGAAAATAAGAAAGCACTAGGAAAAATAAACAAAACCCAAAGTTGGTTCTTTGGGAAGATTAATAAAATTAACAAACACTTATCTAGACTACGAAATTAAAAAGGGAGAAGATGAAATATATGAAATAAGAAGTAAGGAAGGGACTATCATCACTGTCCCCACTGAAATAAAGACTATCATAAAAGGATACTTTGAAAAATTGTATGCTAACAAGATGGATAATTTAGAGGAAATAGACAAATTCCTAGACACATGAAACAGGGAACACCGATGAAAGAAGAAATTGATGAATTTAACAGACCAATCACAAGTAATGAGATTGAATTA
>JAQZBX010108641.1:0-10536 GCA_029593785.1 Cabassous unicinctus
CCTAAGCATAAAACTAACCCTAATGTAACCTTAAACCTAAACCTAATCCTAATCCTAACTCTACCTGTAAACCTTACATTAACCCTAAACCTAACCATAACCCTAACCCTAACCCTAAAGCAAACCCAGCAATAACCCTAACCCTAACCCTAAAGGTATTCTTAACACTAACACTAACCCTAACCCTAATCCTAGACCTAACTGTAACCCTAACTCTAGCCCTAGCGCTAACCATAACCCTAACACTAACGCTAGCCCTAATCCGAAACCTATCCCTAATCCTAACTCTAGCTCTAACCCTTAACATAACCCTAGTCCTAACCATAACCGTAGCCCTAAACGTAAACCTAAACATAACCCTAATCCTAGCCCTAAACGTAACCCTAAACCTAACACTAACCCTAGCCTTAACGCTCTCCCTAACCCTATACCGAACCCTAACCTTATTGTTAACTGTAACCCTAGCACTAACTGTACCCCTAACGCTCACCCTAACCCTAACCTTAGCCCTAAACCTAACCCTAAGCCTAACCCTAACCCTAACACTAACCCTAAATTTTACCCCAGGCTTAAGCCTAAATCTAAACCTAACCCTCACCCTAACCATAATGCTAACCGTAGCTCGAACCCTAACCCTAATCCTAACCTTAGCCCTAATCCTACCCTAAATCTAACCCTAAACCAACCAAAAGCACTTACCCTAACCCTAACCATAGCCCTAACACTAACCCAAACACTAAACCTAACCCTAACCCTAAACCTAACCGTAACCCTAACCGTACCCTAACCATAACCCATGCACTAACCCTAATGGTAACGCTAGTCCAGCCCTAACCCTAAACCTAAACCTAACACTAGCCCTAACCCTAACCTAAACCTTAGCCCTAACACAAACCCTAACCCTAGACCTAACCCAAACCTAACCCTAACCCTAACAGTAGCCCAAAACCTAACCCTAACCCTAGACTAAACCCTAAACCTAAACCTAACCCAAAAATTAGTCCTAACCCTAAACCTATCCCTCACCCTTACCCTAACACTAACCGTAGCCCTAATCCAAACCCTAGCCCTAACGCTAACCCTAAACCTTACCCTAAACCTAACCCTAAACTTAGCCCTAATCCTAACCTTATACCTAATTCTTAACCTATCACTAGCACTAAGCCTAACCCAAAACCTAAACCTAAACCTAACCCTAAACCTAATCCTAACCCTACCTATAACCCTAACCCTAACATTAACCCTAGCACTAACCAACCCTAACTCTAAACCTAACCATAACCCTAACCCTAACACTAGCCCTAAACCTAACCCTAACCCTGGTGGTAAACTAACCCTGAACCAAACCCTAACCCTAGCCCTAACCCTAACCCTAACCCTTACCCTAACTGTAAACCAAAGCCTAAACCACACCCTAAACATAACCCTAACCGTAACAGTAGCTCTAACCCTAAACCTAACCCTAGCACTAACCCTAAACTTATCACAAAACCTAGCCCTAAACATAACCATAACCCTAACTCCAGCCCTAACCCTAACCCTAACACTACACCTAAACCTATCCCTGACCCTAAACCTAACCCTAGCCATAAACCTAACCGTAACTGTAATCCTAACCTTAAACTTAGCATTAACCCTAACTCTAAACCTAACACTAACCCTAACACTAGCCCTAACCATAACCCTAAGCCAGCCTTAACCCTAACTGTAACACTCACCTCATACTTAACCCTAATTCTAGCCCTAAACCTAACGATAATCCTTACCCTAGCACTAACCCTAACCCTAACAATAGCCCTAACTCTAACACTAACCCTAACCCAGCACTAACCCTAACACTAACACTAAACATATCCGTAAACCTTAACCTAACCCTAAACCTAGCCCTAACCCTAACCCTAACACTAACCGTACCGCTAACCCTAATGATAAAACTAACCCTTACCCTAACCCTAACCCTAAACCTAATCCAAATCCTAACCCTAACCCTAAACCTAACCCTAACCCTATCCATAACCATAATCCTATCCCTAACCCTAATGTTAACCCTAGCTCTATCCCAAAACCTAAACCTAACCCAGCTCTAACACTAACCCTAACCTTAAAGCCTGGCTTTACCCTCACCCTAACATTAACCCTAGCCCTAAACTTAAGCCTAAAACTTTCCCTAACCCAACCTTAAACCTAGGCCTAACCTTAAACCTTACACTAAACCTAACACTAGCCCTAACCCTAACCCTAAATCTAGGTCTAAACCTAACCCTAACACTAACACTAACTCTAACACTAACACTAACCGTAACCCTAAACATACCCCAAGCCATAACCATAACATTAACCAAGCCCTAAACATAAACCTAATTTTAAAGCATGCCTTAACCCTAATACTAAACCTAACCCTAACCTTAGAACTTACCCAAACCCTAACCCTAACCGTAACCTTAACCCTCACCCTTCCCTTAGCTCAAACCCTAACTTTAAACCTAACCCTAACCCTAAAACTTGACCTAAACTTAACCCTAAAACAGCCGTAAACCTAACCCTAACCCTAACGCTAACCCTAAACCTAGCCCTAACCCTAACATGAAACGTAAACCTACCCCTAACCCAAACGATATCCGTAACCTTAACCCTTTCCCTAGCCTTAACCTTACCCCTAATCCTAACCCTAACCCTAAAACTAACACTAAATCTAACCCTAAACATAACCCAAGCCTAACCCTAACCCTAAACTTAAACCTAACCCTGACCCTAACCCTAACCCTAACCATAACCTTAGCCCTAACCCTTACCCTAAACACAACCCTAGCCCTAACACAAATCAAAATGCTAACCCTAAACCTAATCCTTTCCCTAACCCTATCTCGAACCCTAACCCTAACCATAACCCTATCCCTAACCCTAAAACTAACCCAGCTCTAACACTAACCCTAACCCAAAAGCCAGCCCTTAGCCTAACCCTCACCCTAACCCTAGCCCTAACCGTAAACTTAACCCTAACACTATCCCTAACCCTAACGCTAAACCTAACCCTAACCGTAACCCCACCCCTAACCCAAACGATAACTGTAACCCTAACCCTAACCTTAGCCCTAAACTTAACCCTAATCCTAACCCTAACCCTAAACCTAACCCTAAATCTAACTCTAACCATAACCCTAGCCTTAACCCAAATGCTAACCCTAACCCCAACCATAACCATAAGCCAAGCCCTAACAGTAACGTTAACACAGCCCTAAACCTATTACGAACCCTAACCCTAACCATAGCCCTAACCCTAACACTAAACCTGGCCATAAATCAAATCATATCCCTAACCCTAAACGTAACCCTAAACATAACCCTAACCCTAATCCTAACACTAACCTTAGCCCTAATCCTAACCCTAGACTTAACCCCAACCCTAAAATTAACCCTTACCCTAACCCCAAACTTAGCCTTAATCCTAAACCTAAACCTAAACCTTAACCTAACACTAGCCCTAAACCTAACCACAAATATCGCCCTAATCCTAAACCTAAACCTAAACCTAACATTACCCCTAACTCTAACATTAATCCTAGCCCTAACACTAAACCTAACCCCAACCCTTACACCAGACCTAACCCTAACCTTAATCCTAACCCAAACCCTAAACCTAACCCTAACCCTTACACTAGCCCTAAACCTAACACTAATTTAACCCTAAACCTAAGCCTAACCTTAACCATAATCATAATACTAACCCTGACCCTAACCCTAGCCCTAACCCTAAACCTAACCCTAACCCAATTCCTAAACATAACCCTAATCATAACACTAACCCTAACCCTAAACCTATCCTAAAAGCTAGCCGTAACCCTAACCCTAACCATAACTCCATCCCTAACTGTAACCCTAATCCTGCACCTAAACCTATCCCTCACCCTAACCCTAACCCTAGCAATAAAACTAACTGTAACTCGAACCCTAACTTTAATCTTAGCATTAACCCTAACACTAAACCTAACCCTAACACTAACACTAGCCCTAACCCTAACCCTAAGCCTAACCTTATCCCTAACCGTAACCCTCACACTAAACTTAACCCTAGCCCTAACCCTAAACTTAAACATATCCCTAACCTTCGCCCTTAACCTAACACTTACCCTAAACGTAACCCTAACCCTAAACCTTGATCAAAACCTAACCATAACACTAACCCTACCCTTAAACCTATCCCTATTACTAAAGCTGGCCCTAACCCTCACCCTAACCCTAACTCTAGCCCTAAATCTAAACCTAACCCTAGACCTAAACCTATCCCTCAACCTAACCCTAATCCTAGCCATAAACCGAACCCAAACCCTGACAATAACATTAAACTTAGCATTAACCCTAAACCTAAACGTAACCTTAAGTCTAACCCTAGCCCTAAACCTAACCCTATGCCTATCCCTAACCCTAACCATAACCCTAACTATTACCCAAGCCCTAAGTGTAACGTAAACGCAGCCCAAACTCTAAACTTAACGCTAAAGCTAGCCTTATCCCTTATATTACCCCTAAACCTAACCTTAGACCTAACCCTAAACCTAAAACTAGCCCTAGCTCAAATCATAAACCTAACTCTAACCCTATTCCTAATCCTAACAGTAACCCAAAACCTAACCCTAAACCTAAACCTAACCATAAACCTAGGCCTAAACCTAACCCTAACTCTCGCTCTAACACTAAAACTAATTCTAAAGCCAGCCCTTAATGTAACCCTAACCCTAACCCTAGACCTAACCCTAACCCCAAACCTAGCGCTAACCCTAACCCTAACACTATCCATAACCGTAACCCAAGCCCTAACCGTAACCCTAAACTTAACCCTAAACTTAAATATAACTGTAACCCTAGCTTTAACCCTAACCCTAAACTTAGGCCTAATCCTAACCCTAAACCAAACCCAGGCCGAACCCTTACCATAACCCGGACCCTAACCCTAAACATAACCCTTTGCCCTTGTGCTAGTCCTATACATAACCCTAGCACTAACCCTAACGCTAAACCTAACACTAACCCTAAACTTATTCCTCGCCCTGGCCCTTGCCCTAGACCTTGTCCTAGCCCTAAACCTAGCCGTAAACCTAACCCTAAAACAAAGCTTAACCCTAAACTTAACCATAACCTTAACACTAGCCGTAACCTAAACCCTAAACCTACCCCTAAAACTAACGCTAAACCTAACCCTTATTCTAACCCTAAACCTAACCCTAATCCAAACCTGAGCCCTAACCCTAACCCTAATCCTAACCCTAATCCTAACCCTAGGCCTAACACTAAACATAGCCTTAATCCTAACCCTCGCCCTGACAATAACCCTAAACTTAACCCTAACCCTAACCTTAACTTTAGCCCTAACCCTAACCCTAACCCTAAGCATAACACGAGCCCTAACCCTATACCTAAACCTAGACCTAACCCTAAACTTAACCCTAACTCTAAATCCTTTCCTAAATCTACCCCTACCCCTAGCCATAAACCTAACCCTAATCCTAACACTACCCCTAAATCTAAGTCTGTCCATAACGCTAACACTAATCCTTACCCTAGCCCTTAGCCTAAACCTAATCCTAAGCTGACCCCTAACCATAGTCCGAACACTAACCCTAACCTTAACCGTAATCCTAGCCCCAAAACAAATCTTAAACATAACCCTAACCATAACCCTAGCTCTAACCCTAACCCTAACCCTTGCCCTAACCCTAAACCTATCCCTTAAACTAGACCTAACACTAACACTAACCCTAACTGTAGCCCTAACCCTAACCCTAAACCTACACCTAAACCTATCAATCACGCTAACCCATATCCTAGCCATAAACATAAACGTAACCCTAACCATAACCTTAAACTTAGCATTAAACCTAACACTAAACCTAACCCTAACTCTAACACCAGCCCTAAACCTAAACCTAACCCTAAGCATAGCCCTAACCCTAACAGTAACCCTAACACTAATCCTAACCCTAACCTTAACTCTAACCCTTCCCCTAACCCTTAACATAATCCTTACCCTAGCCTTATCCCCAACCCTAAACCTAACATTAACCCTAACACTAACCCTACCCCTAACCTAACCATAGCCCTAACTCTAACCGTAACACTACACCTAACCCTAACCCAAATCCTAACACTAACCCTAGCCCTAAACTTAACACTAATCCTAACCCTAACTTTAGCACTAACCCTAGCCCTAAACCTAACCATAAAATTAACATTAGCCCTAACCCTAACCCTAAAACTAACCCTAACTCTATTACTAGCTCTAGACCTAACCATAACCCTAAACCTAACCATAAACCTTAAGCTAGCCCTAACCCTAACCCTAACGCTAACCTAAGCCCTATACCTAAACCTAACCCAACACCTAACCCTAACCGTAACCATAACCATAACCATAACCTTAACACTTACCCTAATCCTAATCCTAACCCTAACTCTAAACTAACCCCAACCCTAACCATAACCCTAGTCCTAACTCTAAACCTAAACCTAGCCCTAACACAAAACCTAAGCCTAAAGCCAGCCCTTACCCTAACCCTAACCCTAACCCTAGCCTTAACCCTAAATTTAACGCTAACCCTAACCCTAACCCTAGACCTAACCCCTGCCCAAACACTAGTCATAACACTAACCCTAAACCTAACCGTAATACTAAACATAATCCTGACACTAACCCAAAACCAAACCGTAACCCTAACCCTAACCATAACCCTAGTCCTAACTCTCAACCTAATGCTAGCCCTAACACAAACCCTAACCCTAAGCCAGGCCTTACCCTAACCCTAAACTTAACCCTAGGCCTAACCCTAAACTTAAGCCTAACCCTAACCCTAACCCTAGCCCTAAACGTGGCCCCAACCCTAGCCCTAACACTAACCCTAAACCTAACCCTAACCGTAACCCTAAACCTAACCATAACCATAGCCTTAAGCCTAACCCCAAACCTAACCCTAACCCTAACACTAAACCTAAACTGAACCGTAACCCTAGCTCTAAACCCTAAATCTAAACCTAGCACTAACACTACCCCTAAACCATACCCAGCCCTAAACTTAACCCTCGAACTAGCCCTTGCCCTAGCCCTTGTCCTAGCCCTAAATCTAGCCCTAACCCTAACCCTAAAACTAAGCTTAACATTAAACTTAACCCTAACCCTAACACTATCCCTAAACCTAAACCTAAATTTTGCCCTAACACTAAACCTAACCCTTACCCTTTTTCTAACACTAACCCTAACCCTTGCCGTAACCCTATACCTAATCCTAAACCTAGCCCTAACCCTAAGCCTAATCCTAACCCTAATACTAACCCTAGACCTAAAGCTAAACCTAACCCTAAATGTAACACTAGTCCAAACCCTAAACCTAAACATAACCCTAACCATAACCCTAGCCCTAACGCTAAACCTAAATGTAGCCCTGACCCTAAGCCTAACCCTAAATCTAGGCCTAACCCTAAATTTAACCCAACACCTAACCCTTACGCTAACCCTAACCCTAACACTAACCCAGCCCTAATCCTAACCATAGCCCTGACACTAACCCTAAACCTACCCCTTATCATAACCTTAACCTTAGCCCTAATACTACGCCTAACCATAACCCTAACCGTAACCCTAACCATAAACCTAACCTAAACCCTAACGTTAACCCTGGATCTAACCCTAATCCTAAACCTAACCCTAACCCTAAAACTAGCCGTAACCCTAACCCTAACTTTAGCACTTACCCTAACCCTAAACCTAGCCCTTAACCTAAACCTAACCCTAACCCTAATGCCTAAGCTAACCCTAACGCAAACCCTAACCTTAAACCTAGATATAAACCCAAACCTTACCCAACCCTTACCCTAGGCCTAAACCTAACCATAACCCTAACAGTAACCGTAGCCCTAACTGTAACCCTAACCCTCGACTTAACCATATCCCTAGGTGTAAACCTAACCCTAACTCTACCCCTAACCTAAAACTAACCCTAGCCCTAACCCTAGCCCTAAACCTAACACTAACCATAAGCTAGCCCTAACATAACCCTAATCTTAAACCTAGGCCTAACCTAAAACCTAAACCTACACCTAAACCAAACCCTAAACATAAACCTTTTCCTAACCCTAACCCTGGCCCTAACCCTAACCTAAACTTAACCATAAACCTAACGTTAGCCCTAAACCAAACTCTAAACCTAACCCTAACCCTAATATTAGCCCTAACCCTAACCGTAATCCTCACCCTAAATCTAACCCTAACTCTAACCTTAAACCTAGCCCTAACCTTAACCCTAAACCTAACCCTACACCTAACCCTAACAATGACTGTAACTGCAAGCCTAAACCTAGCCCTAAACCTAACCCTAACCCTAACCCTAACCCTAACCCTAACACTAGCCCTAACCTTAACCCTAAACCCAGCCCAAACCCTAACCCTAAACTTAGCTCTAACCATAAAAAAAACCCTAACCTTAACAGTAGCCCTAACCCAAACCCGAAACCAAGCCCTAACCCTAAACCTAACACTAACACTAACACTAGCCCTTACCCTAACCCTAATCCAGCCTTAAACCTAACCCTAAGCCTAAACCTAATCCTTACCCTGAACCTAAAACTAGCCGTAAACCTAACTGTAGCCCTAACCCTAATACTAACAATACCCCTTCCCCTAATCCTAACCCTATCCCAAGCACTAACCCTAACCCTAAACCTAAACCTAGCCCTAAACCTAAAACTAAACCTAATCATAATCCTAACCCTAACCCTACCCTTAACACTAAACCTAATTCTAACTCTAGCCCTAACGATATCCCTAATCTTCACCCTAAGCCTCACCCTAGCCCTAACCCTAACACTAACCCTAATCCTAAATGCAGCCATTGGCCTAACCCTAAACCTAACCCTAACCATAACCCTAGCCCTAACCCTAACACTAACACCAGCCGTAACCCTAACCCTAAACCTAAAGCTAGCCCTAAACCTAAACCTAACCCTAAAATTAGCCTGTACCCTAACCCTCACCCGACAACTAACCCAATTCCTAACCATAACCCTAACCCTAGCCCTAACCCTAACCGTAATCCTAACCCTAAACTTAACGTTAGCACTCACCTTAACCCTAAAACTAACCATAACCATTGCCCTAACCTTATCCCTAACTCTAAACGTAACCATAAATCTAGCCCTAAACCTAAACGTAAACCAAACCCTAACTCTAGCCCTAAATCTACTCCTAATGCTTACCATAGCCCCAACCCTAACCCTAACCGTAACCCTAACCCTAGCACAAACCCTAACCCTAAACGTAACCATAACCATAGCACTAAACCTAACCCAACCCTAACACAAATCATAACCATAGCCTTAGCCCTAAACTTAATCCTAACCCTAGCCCTAACCATAACACTAACCCTAAAGCTGGCCCTAAATCTAACACTAATCTTAATCCTAACCCTAAATTTAAACTTAACCCTAACCCTAAACCTAACCCTAAATATAACCCTAACCATAACCCTATCCCTAAACTATCGCTAACCCTAGCTCTAAACCTAACAATTACCCTAAACTTAGGCCTAACCATAAACCTAACCCTAATCCTAAAACCAGCCCTAAACCTTACACTAATCCTAGACGTAACCCTAAACCTAACCCTAAACCTAAAACTTGTCCTAACCCTAAGCCTTACTCTAACCCTAAACCTAACCCTTACCCTAAAACTAACCCTAACCCTAACCCTTGCCCTAACCCTAAACCTAATCCTAACCCTAAACCTAACCGTAGCCCGAACCATAACCCTAACCCTAATGGTAACCTTAGACCTATCCCAAACCCTAAACATAATCGTAACCATAACCCTAGCCCTAACCTTAACCATAACCCTACCCCTAAACCTAACCCTATTCCTAAAGCTAGCCCTAACCCTAAACCTAAACTTAACTCTATCCTAAACCATAACCCGAACCCTACACCTAAACCTATCACTCACCTTAACCCTAATCGTAGGCATAAACCTAACCGTAACCCTAACCATAACCTTAAACTTAGCATAAACCCTAACCCTAACTGTAACCCTAATGCTAATCCTAACCCTAAACCTACACCTAACCCTAACCCTAAACCTAACCCTATCCCTAACCCTAATGCTAAACCAGCCCTAACCCTAAAGCTAAACTTAAAGCTGGCCTAAACCCATATACTAAACCTAACGCTAACTATATTCCTAACACTAAACCTAACCCTAAACCTACACCTAATCCTAACACCTAACAGAAATCTAGCCCTAAAGCTAACCGTAACACTACACCTAAACCTATCCCTACCCTAACCCTAATCCTAACCATAAACCTAACCATAACCCTAACAAAAACTTAAACTTCGCATTAACCCTAAACCTAAACCTAACCCTAACCCTAACACTTGCCCTTACCCTAACCGTAAACATAACCCTAACCTTAAACCTAACTTCAATCCTAACCCTTCCCCTAACACTAACCAATATCCTTACACTAGCCCTAACCCTAAACCTAAACCTAACCCTAA
>JAQZBX010108642.1:0-10536 GCA_029593785.1 Cabassous unicinctus
ATTTATTTATTTATTTATTTATCCCCCCCTTGCTGCTTGTGTTTTACTGTGTCCATTCGCTTTGTGTTTCTTCCATGTCTGCTTATCTCCCCCTTGCTGTGAGGTCCGGCTTCATCAACCCACCGCGCCATGCGGGCTGGTCTGCTCTCACAAGGAGGTTCCCAGGAAGTGAACCCGGGGCCTCCCATATGGTAAACAGGAGCTCTTTCCATTGAGCCACACCCACTTCCCTCTCCTATGTCTTATGAGGATCTTACCAGCAGCCAGAAGCGATAAAGCGAGCTGTAGAGATCACAAAGTGACAAAGAGTGAAACCAATGTTTACAACATATATTGGGGGACAGGAATGGTTCATAAAAGGCAAGGATCTAAACCATCAAGCATAGTGTACCGCCCTCCATTTTATGCACTGTTGATTATAGCCTCCAAAAATGAAGAAACACAAAAGGAAGACCAATTTAGAGAAATAGGTAATTCCAAATCTCCATATTTGTCTGTTATGACCTTACATATATATTTTTAATGAAGCCTATTAGTCATACATGAACATACATAAACATGAAGTCTAGAGCAGTATTCTTGACCTTAGAAAATATAGGGGGATAACAACTTATAGTGGTCCCATATCCAGGAGAAACTTGAATTGTGATTCATTTTTTAAAATTGGCCTGAGCATTTCTGAAACACGACTAATAATTATTATCCATGGCTCCACTTGGATGTACAATTCCTGACATTCCCACTATTTTTAAAACAAATCTGTTTAATTGAGACATATTAAACCAATGTCTTTTTTATCCAATGTGTACATTACATGGTACTTGGTATATTCACAGTAGTGTGCATTCATCTCCTCAATCTTTATTAAATCTTTTAAAGAGCTCTGTAATATCTATAATAAATAAAGTAAAATGAGAAGAATAAAAAAGAAATTACTCACTTCTCATTTCATTTGTTGACACTGACTTACATTGGTGTTTTTCTGGCTGCTGTCCTTGAACAAATTTTTTTGTTTTTGTATCTTTTTTATTGATATGAGATCCCATACTACATCATGTTGACAAAGTGAAACATGAATGGCTTTTTAAAAGCTGTTGAAATAGTCTTTGTTTAATATGATGAAATGAAACGGATATAATATTGAAAGAAAATGTTAATTTCAAAAGGGAGTGTAGGTCAATCTATCAATTAGAAGAGCTCTTTGTCCATGCTTTCACAATAGTTTACTGAATGTTTAGAAGGCTCCAGATTTTCTTTCAAGGAAACAGTTCCTCATTTTCTGTACATCATTTATCAGTTGTTGAGTGCAGAGAGATTGTGATGCAGGTATCGATATATAAATACTTGCTCTTTTGATATATTGTAATTTTTGGAAAGTATTGGAAATAAAATCAAACTCAGTCTTACAAAGAAACAGAATACACATATAGACAATTGAAAACCATTGAACACAGAGGAAAAATATCTCCCAGCTTCCAAATTTCTTGTATGCCTTATAAAGGGACTTGCCAACACCCAGAAGAGAAAAAGGGCTTGTAGAGTCCACAAGGTTACAAATAGTGACTAAAGAGTTTACAAGATATCAAGGGGGAGATGAATGGTTCATAAAAATCAAGGACCTAATACATGAAGCAGAGTGTACCGACCTCCATTCTCTGCACGCATGATTATATCCACCAACAATGAAGAAACACAAAAGAAAGACCACTTTTGAGAAATAGATTATTCCAAAACTTTATATTTCTCTATCACCACACTCTTCCTCTTAATATATATTTTTATTGATGTAGATCAATCATGCATGAACATACCTAATCTTGAAGTCAAGAGCAGAAATCACAGCCCTAGAAAATAAAGTGGAATAACACCTTACAATGGTCATATCTCCAGCAAACACTTGACTTGTGATTCATTTTCAAAAATTGGCCAGAGCATTTCTGAAACACGAGTAATAAATATTATCCATGGCTCAACATGGGTGTACAATTCCTGACATCCCCACGAGTTTTAAAACAAATCTGTTTCATTGAGATATATAAAAACAATATCTTTCTTATCCAATGTGTACATTCCCTGGTCCTTTGTGTATTCACAGTGCATTGCATTCATCCCTTCAATCATTATTAAACATTTTCAATAGCTTTATAATAATTATATTAAATAAAGAAATACCAGAAGAATAAAGAAGAAATTATTAATCACTCAATACATTTGTTGATACTGACATTCAAAGGAGTTTTTCTGACTGTTTGAACAACTGTTTATCTAACAGTTCTATTGATATGTGATCGTATACTACATCATGTGGACAAAATGAACAATGAATGGCTTTCTTGAAGCTGTTGAAAGTTCTTTATTTTAAAATTATGAACTGAAACGGATATTAGAATGAAAGAAAATGTTAATTGTAAAAGAGAAAGTAGGTAAATTGATAATTCTGAGGAGGTCTTTTGCTTGATTTCATGATTGTTTACTAAATACTTAGAAGGGTCCAGATGTTGTTTCAAGGAAACCATTCCTGATATCCAGGACAACATTGGACTGTTTTTGGGTGCAGAGATTTTGTGATGCTGGTATCATTATATAAATACTAGCTCTTGTGACGTATTGTAATTTTATAGAATGTATTGGAAATAAAATGAAACTCATTCTTATAAAGAAACAGAATCCACATAAGGACAAAGGAAAGCCAGGAACTCAGAGTAAAGGTAGTTCCCAGGCTCCAAATTTCTCCTATGGCTTATGAAGGAACAGTACAACCCTCAGAAGAGAAAAAGGGACTTGTAAGGCCCACAAGGTGACAAAGAGACACTCAGAACTTTGCAGGAAGTCATGGGGAGAGTAATGTTTCATAAAAGACAAGGAACAAATCAATCAAGCAGAGTGGGTCACCCTCCATTATTTGCACGCCTCATTATAGCATCCAACAATGAAGAAACACAAAAGGAAGACCACTTCAGAGAAATAGGTAATACAAAGCTTCATATTGTCTCTAACTTCTTTATTTATATTAATTTATATATTTACTGAAGCATATCAGTCATATGAACATATATAGATTTGAAGTCCAGAGAAGAATTCACGACCTAAGAAAATTAAGGGGCATTAATCTTTACTGTGGTCCCATCTCCAGCAGAAATTTGAATGATGATTCATTTTTAAAAATTGTCCAGAGCATCTTTGAAACACAACTAATAACTATTATCCATGGCTTTACTTGTGTGTATAATTACTGACATACACACGATTTTTAAACAAATCTGTTTTATTGAAACATCTTAAACCAATATCGTTTTTATCCAATGTGTACACTTCCTGGTCCTTGATATTTTTACAGTGGTGTGCATTCATCTCTTCAATCATTATTAAACCTTTTCAATAGCTCTATAACAATTATAATAAATAAAGAAATGCCAGATGAATAAATAAGACATTATACACCTCTTAATACATTTGTTGACCCTGACTTACATAGGTGTTTTTCTGACTGTCTTTGAACATTTTTTTTGTTTATCTATCAGTTTTATTAATAGGTGATCCCATACTACCTCATGTGGGCAGAGTCAAAAATGAATGGCTTATTTAAAGGTGTTGAAAAGTTCTTTATTTTAAAATTATGAACTGAAACGGATATTAGATTTAAAGAAAGTGATAATTTTAAAAGAGAATGTAGGTAAATCGATAATGCTGAGGGGGTCTTTTTCCATGATTTCAAGATTCTTTACTGAATGTTTAGAGGGTTCCAGATTTTGTTTCAAGAAAACGATTATGGATTTTTTTAAAATCATTGTCTCTTCTCGAGTGCAGAGAGTTTGTGATGCAGGTATCCATATATATATCGGCTTTTATGACATTTTAATATTTAAAAGTATTGGAAATAAAATCAAACTCATTCTTACAAAGAAACAGAATCCACATATAGACAAATGAAAACCCAGGGATTCAAGAACAACTAGTTCCCAGCCTCCAAATTTCTCCTATGGCTTATGAAGGACCCTGCCAATACCTAGAAGAGAAAAAGGGAATTGTAGCATCCACAAGGTGACAGAGAGTGACCCAAATGATTCCAAGATATCATGAGGGAGAGGAATCACTCATAAAAGTAAAAGACCTAATCCATCAAGTAGAGTGTACCACCCTCCATTCTATGCACACGTGATTAAAGCCTCCAAAATTGAAGAAACACAAAAGGAAGACCACTTTAGAGAAATAAGTAAGTCCAAAGCTTCATATTTGTCTATTACCACACTTTTTCTCTTAATATATATATATTAGTGTTGCATATCAGTCATACAAGAACATATATTAACTTTAAGTCTAAAGCAAAAATCACAAACTTAGAAAATAAAGAGGCATAACACCTTACATTGGTCCCATCTCCAGGAGAAACTTGAATTATGACTCAGATTTAAAAATTGGCCAGAGCATTTTTGATAAACGACTAATAACTATTATCCATGGCTCAACTTGGGTGTACACTTCCTGACATCCCCACGTTTTTAAAGAAAACTCTTTTATTGAGACATATTAAACCAATATTTTTATACCCAATATGTACATTCCCTGGTCCTTGGAATATTCACAGTGGTGTGCATTCATCTTTTCAATCACTCTTAAACCTTTTCAATAGCTCTAAAATAATTATAAAAAATTGAAGGTAAACCAGAATATAGAAGGAATTATTCACCTCTCAATCTATTTGTTGACACTGACATACATAGTTGCTTTTTGGGCTGTTCTTGAACAACATTTTTGTTTATTTTTCAGTTTTAATGGTATGTGATGTCATACTACAACATGTGGACAAAGTGAAAAATGAATGGCTTTTTTAAAGCTCTCTGTTGAATAGGTATTTATTTTAAAATTATGGATTGTAACAGATATTAGATTGAGAGAAAATGTTAATTTTAATAGTGAGTGTATGTAAATTGATTATTCAGATTAGATCTTATTCCATGATTTCACAATTGCTTACTCAATGTTTAGAACGCTCCAGGTTTTGTTTCAAGGTAACAATTCCTAATTCTCTGGATATCATTGGGCTATTCTCACGTGCAGAGAGAATGTGATGCAGGTATCCATATAAAAGTACCTGATATTATGATAAATTGCAATTTTTTAGAAAGTATTGGAAATCAAATCAAACTCATTCTTACAAAGAAACAGAATGCACATATACACAAATGAAAACAGGAATACAGAATACAAATATCTCCCAGTGTCCAAATTTCTCCTATGGCTTAAGAAGGAACTTGCCAACACCAAGAATGAAAAAGGGACTTGTAGGTTCCACAAGGTGATAAAGAGTGACTCAAATGTTTCCAAGATATGATGGGGGAGAAGAGTGGTTCATACAAGTCAAGGAACTAATCCATCAAGCAGAGTGTACCGCCCTCCATTCTTTTTTTTTCCCTCATATTTATTTATTTATTTATTTAATCTTTTTATATTGTGTGTAAAAATTAAAAATTTCCCAATACAAACCAATATTTGTAAAATGATATAAAAATATATATGCATATAGGTGCATTTGCTTACATAAATGTTATATATATATATATTTTTTTAAATATGCTTGTATTACATAAATGTTTCACCAAAATTACTGTGATTCCCATGATCTCCACCTCCCATAACTCCCGTAACATCTCACATAAATATCTTTCATTAGTGTGTCACATCACCTGCAATGCATATACACATCCTGGGGCTTTGCCACTAAGCATAGACCACAGTTCACATCATTGACCATGCTCTCTCCCACACAGTTCTGCATGGTATACACTGATGTAAAATGGCCTATATCCATCGCAAAACTTCATTCAGGGCAACCTCCAAGTCCTGAAATAACCCTGTATTACAACTGCCCTTCCTCTCCCCTGCCCAAAAGCATCTAGTGGCCACTGGCTCCACCTCACTGCTATACTTACGTCCATTGCTTGAGTCACAATGTGTCTACAACAGAAGGCCATTAAGTCCACTCTAGTCAATAGCTCTTCCCTCAATCTTGAGGGGACTGGAATGGTGATGTCCACTCAACCTGCAAATGAGAGTGGACTTATATCCCATGGATACGCTGAATGGGATTATCTTACTTTCAGCTGCAGGCTCTCTACATTCCCTGGGATTATGGCCCTCCTTTCTATGCATGCATAATTATAGCCTCCAACAGTGAAGTAACACAAAAGTAAGACCACTATAGAAAAATAAGTAAATCCAAAGTTTCATATTTGTCTATCACCTCCCTCTTTCTTTTAATATATATATATTTTAGTGAGGCCTATCAATCATACGTGAACATACATAAATATGAAGTCTAGAGCAGAAATCTCAACCTTAGAAAATAAAGGGCATTAACACCATAGAGTGGTTCCTTTCACACTTCTACAGCAAAAGCTTGAATTTTGATTCATTTTTAAATATTGGCCATGCATTTCTGAAATATGACTTATAACTCTTATCTATGGCTCTACTTGGGGGTATAATTCCCAAAATTCCCACAATTTTTAAAACACACCTGTTTTATTGAGACATTTTAAAACAATATCTTTTTTAACCAATGTGTACACTCCCTGGTCCTTGGTATATTCAGAGTGATATGCATTCATTCCTTAAATTATTATTAAACATCTTCAATAGGTCAAAAATAATTATCATAAATAAAGAAAAATCAAAAGAATAAAGAAGAAATTATTCACCTCTCAATCAATTTGATGACACTGACTTGCACAGGGTTTTTTCTGGCCATCTTTGGAAAACTTTTTTGTTTATCTTTAAGTTTTATTGATTTGTGATCCCATACTACGTCATGTGGACAAAGTGAACAATGAATGGCTTTTTTAAAGCTGTTGAATGGCTTTTATTTTAAAATTATGAACTGAAAAATACATTAGACTGAAAGAAAATTTTCATTTTAGAAAGGAGTGTATGTAAATCGATAATCCAGAGTAGATCTTTTTCCATGATTTCACAATTGCTTACTGAATGCTTAGAACACTCCAGATTTTGTTTCAAGGAAACAATTCCTGATTTTCTGGACATAATTGGGCTGTTGTCAATTGAAGAGAGATTGTGATGCAGCTATCCATACATAAGCACTTGCTCTTAAGACATATCATAATTTTTTAGAAAGCATTGGAAATAAAATCAAACTCATCCTCACAAAGAAACAGAATCCACATACACACAAATGAAAACTCAGAAACTCAAAGTTCAAATAGCTCCTAGCCTACAAATTTCTCCTAAGGCTGATGAAGAACCTTACCAAAACCCGGAATAGAAAAGAGGATTTTAGGGTGCACAAGGTGAGAAAGATTGACTCACATATTTACAATAGTTCATGTGAAAGAGGAATGGTTCATGAAAGTCAGGGAACTAATCCATCAACAGAGTGTACAACCCTCCATTTTATGCCCGTGTGATTATAGCCTCCAACAATGAAGAAACACAAAAGGAAGACCATTTTAGAGAAATAGGTAATTCCAAATCTTCATGTTTGTCTGACATGACTTTCTCTATATACTTTTAATGAAGCATATTAGTCATACATTAACATACATAAACTTTAAGTCTAGAGCAGTATTCACGACCTTAGAAAATAAAGGGGGATAAAAACTTATAGTGGTCCCATCTCCAGCAGAAATTTGAGTTGTGATACATTTTTTAAAATTGGTCTGAGCATTTCTGAAACATGACTAATAACTATTATCCATGGCTCCACTTGGATGTACAATTCCTGATAGTCCCACTATTTTTAAAACAAATCTGTTTAATTGAGACATATTAAACCAATATCTTTTTTATCCAATGTGTACATTCCCTGGACCTTGGTATATTCACAGTGGTGTGAATTCATTTCATAAATCATTATTAAATCTTTTCAATAGTTCTTTAATAATTATAATAAATAAAGAAAAATCAGAAGAATGAAGAAGAAATTTTTCACCTCTCAATCCATTTGTTGACACTGACTTACATAGGTGTTTTCCTGGCTGCCCTTGAACAACTTTTTTGTTTATCTGTCAGTTTACTGATATCTGATCCCATACCATATCATGTAGAGAAAGTGAAAAATGAATGGCTTTTTAAAAAGCTGTTGAAAAGGTCTTTATTTTAAAATTATGAACTGAAGTGAATATTAGATGGAAAAAAATGTTAAATTTAAAAAGGAGTGTAGGTAAATCAATAATTCAGAGGAGATCAATTTCCATGATTTCACGATTGTTTACTGAATGTTTGGAAGACTCTGGATATTGTTTCAAGATACCATTCCTGATTTTCAGAACATCATTGGGTTGTTCTCAAGTATAGAGAGATTGTGTTGCAGGTATCCATACATAAATTTGTGCTCTTATGACATATTGTAATTTTTTAGAATGTATTGGAAATAAAATCAAACTCATTCTTACAAAGAAACAGAATCCACATATACAAAAATGGAAACACAGGAACTCGGTGAACAAATAGCTCCCAGGTTCCAAATTTCTCCTATGGCTCGTGAATGACCTTGCCAACATCCAGAAGAGAAAAAGGGGCTTTAGGGTCCACAAGGTGACAAAGTGTGAGTTAAATATTTACCAGAAATCATGGGGGAGAAGAATGGTTTAGAAAAGTCAAGGAATAAACCCATTCAACCAGAGTGTATGGACCTCCTTTGTATGCAAGCTTGATTATCACCTCCAAAAATGAAGAAACCCAAAAGGAAGGCCACTTTAGAGAAATAGGTAATTCCAAACTTCATATTTGTCTCTCACCACCCCCTTTCTACAAATAAATATTTTTAGTGATGCATAAAAATCATACATGAACGTACATGATACTGAAGTCTAGAGCAGCTATTAGAAACTTAGAAAATAAAGGGGCATAACACCTAACAGTGGTCCCATATGCACATCTGCAGAAACTTGAAAGGTGATTCATTTTAAAAATTGGCCAGAGCATTTCTGAAACATGACTAATAATTGTTATCTATGGCTCAACTTGGGTGTACAATTCCTGTCATCCCCACAATTTTTAAAACAAATCTGTTTTATTGAGACATATTTTACCAATTTTTTTTTATCCAATATGTACATTCCCTGGTCCTTCGTATATTCACAGTGGTGTGCATTCATCTCTTCAATCATTATTAAATCATATAAATAGCTGTGTAATAATTACAATAAATAAATAAAAACAAGGAGAATAAATTTGACATTTTCACCTTTCAATCCAATTGTTGACCCTGACATATATAGGTGTTTTTCTGGCTGTCCTTGAACAAATTTTTTGGTTTATCTATCAGTTTTATTGATATCAAACCACACACTACTCATGAGGACAAAGTGATCAATGAACGGCTTTTTTAAAGCTTTCAAAAGGTTCTTTATTTTAAAATTATAAACTGAAATATATATTAGATGGAGTGAAAATGTTAATTTTAAAAGGGAGTGTAGGTAAATCAAAACTTCTCATGAGATCTTTTCCCATGACTTCACGGTTGTTGAATGAATGTTTGGAAGGCTCCGGATTTTGTTTCAAGGAAACCACTTCTGATTTTCTGTACATCAGTGGGCTATTCTCGAATGCAGAGAAATTGTGATGCAAGTATTCATATATAAATACCTGCTCTTATGACATATTGTAATTTTTTAGAATGTATTGTATATAAAATCAAACTCATGCTTTCAGAGAAACAGAATCCCCATGTAGACAAATGAAACTCCAGGAACTCACAGTAAATTAGCTCCCAGGCTCCAAATTTCCTCTATGGCTTATGAAAGATCTTGCCAACAAAAAGAATGAAAAACGGTAATTGTAGGTTCCACAGGGTTACAACAAGTGAATCAAATGTTTAAAAGATAACATGGGGGAGAGGAATGATTCATTAAAGTCAAGGACCTAATCCTTCAAGCAGAGCTTACCGCCCTCCAGTCTATGAATGTGTGATTATAGCCTCCAACAGTGAAGAAATGTAAAAGGAAGTCCACTTTAGAGAATTAGGTAATTCCAAACTTCATATTTGTTGCTCACCACACTCTTTCTCTTAATATATATTTTTAGTGATGCATATCACGTATACATGAACAGACATAAACTTGAAATCTAGAGAAGGAATCACAAGCTTAGGAAAAACAGGGGCATAACACCTTACAGTGGTCCCCACTCCAGCAGAAACTTGAATTGTAATTCGTTTTTAAAATTGACCAGAGCATTAATTAATATATGACTAATAACTATATTCCAAGACTCAACTTGGGTCTGCAATTCCTGACATGGTCAGGATTTTTAAAACAAATATGTTTTATTGAATCATATTAAACCATTAAATTTCTTATCCAAAGCATACATTCCCTGGTCCTTGGTATATTCACAGTGGTGTGCACTCATCTCTTCAATCATTATTAAATGTTTTCCAAGGCTCTATAACTATTATAATGAATAAATAAATACCAGAAGAATAAAGAAGAAATTATTCACTTCTTAATCCATTTGTTGACACTGACATACATACGTGTTTTCTGGCTGTCCTTGAAGAACTCTTTTTGGTTATCTATC
>JAQZBX010108643.1:0-10534 GCA_029593785.1 Cabassous unicinctus
AGTCTATGCTTGGTGGCAAGGCCCCAGGATGTGTATATCCATTGCGGGTGTAATACCACACGGATGGGGAATGGATGTGTGGGGTGTTTTTGGGGGTGTGGGTGGTGGGGAGCATGGGAATCCCTGTAGTTTCTGAGTAATATTTGGGTAATCTAGGCACCTTTATAAAATGTATATATATATATAACATTTATGTAAAGAAATGCATGTATATGCATATGTATTTATATATCATTTTACAAATAAAAAAAATTAAAAAAAAAACAAAAAAAACAAACAAACAAACAAAAAAAGAAGACACTGGCACACTAGAAAGGTACCAATAGTCAGGGACTGTGGAGGAGGGAGATGAGTGTGGGACAGTTGCCCAGTACTAGGAAAGATGGTGAAGGAATGGTCTGGCCAAAGCTGAGTGGGAGATGCAGTGGCAGCAACTGGAGGAAAGAACACAGCCTGCAGTTGCCCATCCCTGCAAAGGTAGAGGGTTTGACTGGGCCATGCCATGTGGCAGGGCAAGGGTAGGCTGGAGCATACTTTGAGCCCAGCAGTAATAACCCTTTTTGAACTTCGTGAAGATGTTAAACTTTGTCACCTAAAACCATATAATGCAATCAGTCAGTAGGAGGCCTTTCTGCATTTGAATGTGATTATCAAAGAAAAAATGGCACAAGTAAGTAATTCAGACACTCAGCACACTAATAAATAGAGTGGAGTGATACAAATGGGTGGAGGAATTGCAGTAGGTACTACAGAGAAGACATGGGCCAGTGTGTATAATCATAGAATCTACTTGCTAACAATCACCACTTGCTGTCCATGATAAGTGAAGATTGGGTCAGGGGAGAAAGTAAAGAGGTCAACCTGAAGCTGAAGCAGCAAGTCATGCTGATAGCAATTCCCCTTGTAATCATTATCATCAACAAAGTTTTCCTGACTGATAATTTAGATGCATTAGTTCACAAGCAGGAAACCAGAAAGCTTTACATTTAATGATGACAGACTTTTAGGTATAGTGGAAGCACAAACTGGACCACACCTTGCAGTCCACTGGATGTTTCCTGGGGAAGTGTACCCTGAAGAGACACCAGAGCTGGGGGCAATCATGCATGACATAGCCAACAAGAAAATCATTAAAGCTGATATATTTCATAAAGGGACAAATTGAAAGCCTTACTGATACTTGAAGGAGGTCAGAAAGTTGTCTTCAAACGTAATGGGTATAGCCGAGATTATGTGGTAGAGTGGAAAGCATATGCCAGTGTTGCAGTCTGGCAGTTTGATGTAATTATGAATTCCAAAAATAGATATTGGCTCATGCTTTTAAACTGGTCTGCTAATCTGGGCATGATTAAGTTATGATTAGGGTGTTAACTGGGCCACATCAGTAGGACTTTGAGCCCTAACCATGGGTGAGTGGGGGAATCAAATATAAAAGGCAAGGCAAAAGACAGAGAGAGAAGTTTTGATGTTGGAATATTGTGCTGGAGCCCCGGGAAATAAGAGAGCTTGGTTGTAAGGAAGGATAGAAGGCTCCAGGATACAGCTGGCCTTGTGGAGAGATGCAAAACCTGAAGAGCCTCATAGTCTACAGCTGACCTTGTGGAGGAAACAGAGGAGCTAAGCCCAGAGAGAAACGGAGCCCCAGGAAGAGAGGAAACCAAGAAGCCTGAACCCTGGAAAAGGCAGCTGTCTTGCTCCAACACATGGCAATGGACTTTGGTAAGGGAAGAAACTTATGCTTTATGGCCTGGGAACTGTGGAATTCTACCACAAATAAATACCCTTTATAAAAAGCAACCCATTTGTGGTATTTTGCATCAGCACCCCTTTGGCTGACTAATACAGAATTTGGTACTTAGGAGTGGGGAAGTACTTTTGCAATTACCAAAATGTTAGAATGGTTTTATAAATGGGTAAGAGGTATTTTTTTTGGAGGAATTGTGAAATGCCTAATGAAAATGGCCTACAATGCTTTGAAGAGACTGTTGATAGTAATATGGATGCTAAAGAGACTTTTTATGATGCCTTAGAAGTAAATGATAAAGCTATTATTGGAAACTGGAGGAAAGGTGATCCATGTTTTAAAATTGCAAAGAACTTTGCAAGATTAACCCCTGGTGTTATATGGAAGACGGAATTTGAAAATGGTGAACCAGAGCCTTCAGCTGAAGAACTTTTCAAGGTAAACTCAAAGAATGTGGCTTGGCTTCTCTTTTCAGCTTATAGCAAAATACTAGATGATTGAAATACACTAAGGACTCTACTTTTGGGCACAAAGAAAACAGAAACTGATTCTGGAACTCCCAAGTTTCTGGAAATCAAGTTCCCAGATGAAAGTTCCACATTTGAAGGCTTAGCTAAACCTGGAACTTGTAAATCAGAATTGAAGACGCAGTTATTTAGGAAAGACTTGTGGAAACTCTTACTGCCTGATGGCTTGGACCCCTGTTTCCTGCATGCTAAACCAACAAAGTTTTTGAGAGAGCTTTATGAACAAAACCACTGTCAGCCTGGACAAAAGAGGACATGGAAAGGAATGACTGAAGGAGAAACAGCTTTAAGAAGAAATCCATGGAAGCTGAGATCTGTAATTAAGACATTGCCTTGGGCCAAGAGAGGAGTCCCACCTATGTGTACAGAGAGGGTGAGCTTGCCCCAGTAGTTGAAGAGGGTGGATGTTCCCCCCCAATATTCTGGGAGAGTTTTGTCTCCCCAGGGTGCAGAGAGGGTGAGTTTGCCCCAGCAGTGGAAGAGTGTGGATGTTCCCACCCAATGTTCTGGAAAGTTTTGCTGCCCCAGGGTACAGGGAGGGTGGAGCACATTCCTCAAAGATTAAGGTGGTTAAGGTCAGCACCCCATAGTCTGAGAGGGGTGCTCCTGTCACCCATGGATTAGAGAAGTCCAGGTGGTCAACCCATTGCTCTGAGAGGGTTGAACCTGTATGCAAAAGGTTAGGGAAGGCCACGTGGTGAACTCGTTTCTCTGATAGAGTTGAACATGTATTCCAAAGGTTAGGGGGAATGTTGTCTTCACCTCACTGTACTAGGGGGGCTAAGACTCTAACCCAAAGATTGAGTAAGGTGTGGCAATCACCCCAACACTCTAGGAGGGTGAGGTCTAGAGCTTGGTCAACATCCAGATGCTTGATGAGGGTGGAACCAAGAAAGTGGCCTTTGGGCAAGTCTGTGGAAAGGGTGGGTCCCCATGTTGCCCCAAGGAGAAGAAACCATCATCTTAAGAATGACCCTTAGACTTTGAAATTGAATGGAGGATGCCCTGCATGTTTACTGAACTGTAGAGGATCCATGACTCATGTTTAGCATCCCAGTTTCTCCTTATGATAATGAAAATGTTTATCCTTTGTCTTTCCATTGTGTATTGGACGCATTTAAATGGTTTTGTAAGTTTCAGAGGTGTACAGCAGATGGAATTTTGCCTGAAGACAATCTGTATTTCTTTGAACTGATTATGATATGATTTTCAACTTGCATTGTCACTGATTTAAGTTTTTTTGAATATTGTAATGTATTTTTGGAATTCAGAGGGTGGAGTGTTACAATCTGGCAGTTTGATGTAATTATGAATTCCAAAAATAGATATTGGCTGATGCTTTTAAACTGGTCTGCTAATCTGCGCATGATTAAGTTATGATTAGGGTGTTAATTGGGCCACATCAGTAGGGCATTGAGCCCCACCCCTTGGTGGGTGGGGGAATCAAATATAAAAGGCAAGGCAAAAGACAGAGAGAGAAGTTTTGATGTTGGAATATTGTGCTGGAGCCCCGGGAAATAAGAGAGCTTGGTTGTAAGGAAGGATAGAAGGCTCCAGGATAGGGACAAGCCATTTGCCTGACAGTCTACAGCTGGCCTTGTGGAGAGATGCAAAACCTGAAGAGCCTCATAGTCTACAGCTGACCTTGTGGAGGAAACAGAGGAGCTAAGCCCGGAGAGAAATGCAGCCCCAGGAAGAGAGTACTCCAAGAAGCCGGAACCCTGGCAAATATCGGCAGCTATCTTGCTCCAACATGTCGCAATGGACTTTGGTGAGGGAAGAAACTTATGCCTGGTAACTGTGGACTTCTACCATAAATAAATACCCTATATAAAAAACAACCCATTTCTGGTATTTTTCATCAGCACCCCTTTGGCTGACTAATAAATCTGGTTATGATAAACATAATGCAGAGGTAGCAGTCTTCATTTGGACAGGATTCTAGATGTCCACCATGGCCCAATTGGTGATTGGAAGATTTGTTAACCTGTGGTCTGAGATTAAGCTTATTGCCATGGACCAGCTGTTGAGCAACATCCTAACTAGGAAATAATATTTGCTTTTTGGAAGTGCTGTTACTGCTGAGAAACAGAACCAGATTTTGCTGATGGAGACACAGTGGAGTATCTCTCACACTCTGTCTCCCAGATGTTTGGCCTCTGCAGACAGACTGATACCCATGGGGCAGGGCTTGCCAAGAGGGAAAATTGGCCAGGTGGGAATATGGTGATGCTGTGAAGTAAACATCCCCTTAAGACTCTGGCCCATGCAGCCTGTACACCATGAACACAGAGGTGTTTGATTACCTAATTGGAAACACTGACCGCCATCACTATGAGACCTTTCAAGATGATGAGGGCCACTAGTATGCTCATCTTTCTTGATAATGCCAAAAGCTTTGGGAACCCCTCAAAAGATGAGAGAAGCATTTTTGCCCCTCTTTATCTATCAGTATTTCATCATTTGGGTTTCCACCTGGAATAGATTAAACTACCTAAGAAATGATGTGCTGAATTCTGCCTTAAAGTCTGTCATGGCCCAAGACCTCATCACCCCAGTGCTCTCCACACCTCACTTCAGCACTGTAGATCTGCAGCTGCTGAGCATCCTGGCCAATATAAAGCAATGCACTGACAAGTTAGGGGCAGACTCTGTGCTGGTGGAAGACAGGATGCCTCTTTCTCACTTGTAATTCTCAACAAAAAATATGTGAATTTCTTTTTACCAAGAGATAAAAATGGCACAATCAATTCTAAATGGTATCAGATGGATTGGATATGGTCAGCATCAAATTCTGGTGACAAGGGACAGAGTGGCCTAGGATGTATTTGGTGTTCACTGTAGCAGAATGTAAAGCAAGGATTAAAGAACACAGAGCTGTTCTTGCTGAAGCACCTTTTGACTTCCTCATCTTCATGTGCCCTTTCTAGCAATTGTCATCATAATCTTAATTTCTCATGCCAAAGGACAAGCAAAGAAATGACATGGGATAGATTAATGCTGGCATTGGTTCTGGAGTATGTGTTTTGAGTTAAACCTTACAGTGCTTTCTCCACATGTGTGGATTTTCTGAAAACATTTCACTGTCTCATAAATCCTTTTTCACCAGGACTAATCATATTGGGAAGTTTAATGCCTCCTAAGGTGTGGTGGTAAATAAAACCTTGCATTCCGCTGAACCAAAATAGCATGGGCATATGTTGAAGGCTAATGCAGAGAAGGTGTTAGGACTATAAGACATTGGGCAGTGGTGCTTTTGGTGATTCAAAGGGGAAGAAAGAAGAGAAAGAGATCACTTGGTAAAACCAGAATTTAGGAGAAGATTGAACTGTATACTGAGACCATTAGTGACAACATATCCCCCTGTATTTAGGTTCTTCAGGTGTGTAAAAAGCAAAGTTGACTTTGTAAATAAGTAAAATCTGTGTTCTCACAATTGTGTCCAAATTAGCCAAATAACTGTGTCTAAAGAAAATATTGTTCTTCCCAGGCATGGTTCTCTCATGGAGACTTTTTTTTTCCTTTTGTGCATAGGAAATGCATCCTTTCTTAATTAACAAAGCCAGCTGAAATAATACCTTGAATAAAACTAAGGTAGCCTGAGTTCTCTGCCATCTTTATTTCTCTTCTGAACTGAATTTACACCTTTGCCTTTAAGGTGTTTGGACATTGAAGTTGCTGCTTCCATGAGATCAGCAACCCTGTCTGTGCCTTTCTTGTGAGAAAAATCAGTTAACTCCTACAGATGATAGTGCACATCCTACTGAGAGCTGGGCTTACAATTTGGGCCATGAACAAAGCTGGAAGCCAAGATTTTCAGCTTTCTGATCTTTGAAATTAGGAAAGTTATCATGAGGAGCCTTAAGATTTTGATATCTGTCAAAACCTAATTTCACTATTTAGTCTCTAGTGGCACTCTGAATTTATGTTGTAGTACTATCCTTCCATCTCTGAGCACTCTCACATTTTAGGTTGCTAAATCATAAGCTCATTTTTGTGTTCTGGCAAAATGATTTGACATGTAAGCAGTTGCAGTAAAATATAAGGTCAAAAGATGACATGTCTGGTGTGCCTCCTCACCTGTGCTCAGAACTGTGTTTCTCTCCTACATCTTGTCTGGGTGCTGCTCCAGTTATGTACTTCTGTCAAGCAGAGACTAATATTTAAAGAGTATACTTGAACAACTTAAATGTTTGTCATTGCAGACTTGTTAAGCAACTGCACTTTCTTAAAAACTGACTTAGAATTTATGCCCCACCTTTCTCTTAATGAAAGACAACTGAATGTGGCTAATGGAAGTAATGCCTTGAGAGTAATAACAATGAATGATAATTTATTAAACTTTCCAATTAAGAGACACAGATTGGCATAATGGAAAATGAAATATGTCCCTCTATATTCTGTTTACAAGAATCTCCACTTAGACCCAGGGATGCAAAGAGGTTGCAAGTGAATGGTTAGAAAGTGATTATACAGACAAACAAAAATCAAGAAAAGGTGGGAGTAGCTACACTAAGATCAGACAACATAGACTTTAAATGCAAAACTATTATAAGAGACAAGACACTATATATTAATAAAGTAGAAAGAACAATCAGACATCTATTCACCTAACCAGGGTGCCTCAAATTATATGAAGCAAACATTAGAAAAACTAAATGGAGAAATAAATGCCTATACAGCTATAGTGGGGGACTTAAATACACCACTATCACCATTAGATGGAACATCTTAACAAAGGGTCAATAAAGAAACAAGGACCTTGAATAATATGTTAGAGGAATCTAGACCCAATAAATATATATAGAACATTACACCCAAATACAGCAGGATATACATTCTTCTTGAGTGCACATGGATCATTCTCTGAGATAGAATACATGTTAGGTCACATAATAAATCTGAAAAAATTCAGAAAGATGGATATTATGCAAAGTAACTTCTCTGACCACAATGAAATGAAGCTGGAAATCAGTAAGGAGCAGAGAACAATTTAGGCACAAAGATGTGGAAGATAAACAACAGTCTTAGACAATCAGTGGGACAAGGAGAATAATACAAAAGAAATCAGTAAATACCTTGAAAATGACAATACAATATATCAAAACCAATATGATACAGCAAAAGCAATGCTGAGAGGGAAATTTATGGCCATAAATGCCAATATTAAAAAAGAACAAAGAGCTAAAATCAAAGACCTAACTGCACAATTACAACAAACTACTCCCAAAGCCAGTAGAAAGATGGAAATAAGATTAGAGTAGAGCTAAATAAAATTGAAAATTAGGAAACATTAGAAAAAATTAAGGAACCCCAAATCTGGTTCTTTGAGTCTATTAATAAAATTGACAAACCTTTAGCTAGACTAACAAAGAAAAAAAAGAGAATAGATGCAAATACATAAAATAGGAAATGAGGAAGGGGATATCACCACTACCCGATAGAAATAAAGACTATCATAATAGGGTACTTTGAAAAATTGTATGCCAACAAGATAGATAGCTTAGATGAAATGGGGCATGGGGTCAGTGATCCAGGTATGCATGGGAGAGGATTCACAGGGGATTGTCATGGTGGGTGGAAATCTACATAATAACTGAAAGAATGTCAAATTCCCATATCAGGGAGTTCTGCTACATTATCTAATTGGACAACAAGAATCCCCTGAGTACAGGGGTGCTGCCTAGTGAAGGAGGACGGACCATTGCATGAGGGCCTTGATATTTATGATTGTACTTATGAACCTTTTCTTTTGGAATTGAAACTTGTTGGCTAAGAGTTACCTCCTGATGGTCTCTTTGTTGCTCAAATGTGGCCTCTTTCAAAGCCAAACTCAGCATGTAAACACACTCCTTCCCCCAGCATGGTACATGACTCCCAGGGATGAGCCTCCATGGCATCAAGGTATATTACTAAGCACCAACTAGCAATAGACCTGGTAAAAGACCTTTACCATAAGAGGAAATGGTAAATACAAATGATGATTTATGGCTAGAAGATTTCAAAATGAGTAGGGGTTCATTCCAGAGGTTATGTTTATGCATGTCTCAGCATGATATCATTGACTGCCAAGGAAATAGTGCCCCAAATAGCTGGGCTCCTGAGTGCTCTAGAGACATCAAGACATTATAGGCAGGGCAGACAGCTCAGCAGTTTGGCACCCTGCCTTTGAGTCTTACCTTGGATTTTATGCTCCCCAGTGGGACAGAGTTGAACTCTTTTGTGGTTTCCTTACACATGACTCTTCTGCCCCTTCTATTTCAACCTACAGTTAGTGTTATACTCGATAAGTGTTTGTCCAAGAGACTTAAATCTTTGGTATGTCCTGTGCCAGTTGAGCCTGAATCTCTGCAGTTATGACACTTAATCTCCAGTTCATTGGACACACACAGTGCAACTAACAAGGTGATGATGATGGACAATGCCCATCTCAAGGAACAGAGAGGGTCTGCAACTGCAAGCAAGATAGCCCCATCCATCTGCCCCATGGGATCTAAAGCCTCTCTCAATTAGAGGCAGAATGGGCACCACCATCCCCAAATCCTCAAGATTGGGGAATGAACAGTGGACTAAAGTAGATATAACTATTATCCTACTATAGACTCATTTTTCTAGCAATAAAAGAACTTGTACCATTGATATAAAAGTGGTGGCCACCAGAGGCTCTGAGGGGAAGGAGAGTAAAAAATAGGTGTAATATTGGGGCATTTTGGGGACATTGGAATTGACCTGCATAACATTGCAATGATGGACACAGGCCATTGTATATTTTTTCATAAATTACTAAATAAATTGCATGGGTCAGACTGTAAACTATAATGTAAACTATAATCACAATTACTGGCAATGCTTTAATATGTGTTCATTAATTGCAACAAATATGCCACACTAATGAATGATGTTGTTAATGTGGGATTGTGTGGGAGGATGGTGAGTTGGGCATATATGTAGCCAATATATTTTTTATGTGACATTTATGTAACCTAAAGTTTCTTTAATATAAATATATAAGTGAATAAATAAATAAATAAAAAACAATTTTAGCCCAATAATTGCTTTAAAATTGATAAAAATTATAAATAATATAAAAAAGAATAAAAAAGGAGCCAGGAGAAAATAAGTAAGCAGTTAAAAATCATAAAAAATAAAAAGGAATAAGAATTTAATAAATGGGAAAAAAAGGAAAGAAGAAAAAAGAAAGAAGAATGAAATAAAAGATCAGAAAGATGGGAAGAGAAAAGGGAAACAATGAAGAGATACAAGAGAAAGTGAAATGAAAGAAAAACAACAGAAGAGGGAAAAATGAGAGAAAGAAAAGGAATAAAGAAACTAAGGAGAAAAAAATGGAAAAGAAAAAAATGGAACAAAGATGTAGGGAAACAAAAAACAACCTTGGTAAATCAGACTTCCCTCTTAGGCCACTAGAAGCCATCTCAGCCTGCCTGTGCTCATCAATTACTCACCCTGCAGCCCACCCTCCAAAAGAAGGCACCCGGTTTTAGAGAATAAAATAAAAAATAATATTTAAAATAGATCAAAAACACTAAAAAAAATCTGTCTGTAAGTTCCCTGTCACAAGGTGCCAGCTGGATGCCTGGCAACCCACTGTATAATTCTCTGGAACCCCTTTGGAAGCACTGCCTTCCAAAAAATGTTTGAGGGTGATGCAACTTCTAGAAATATATCTAATAGTAGGAGAAGACAGAATAAGGAAAACAGAGATGTTAAAAGAAGATGATATTGCCATAATGGATGAAGGCCATTTATATTTTACCATAACTTACAAATTTGTGGGTGACAAAGTCTAAAGTATAAAATAAACTGTAGTTCATGGTTAGTAGCCATGCTGCAATATGGTATCACCAATTGTAACAAATGTACCACACTAATAAAGATGCTGTTAATGTGAGAAAATGTGGGAGGGATGGGAGAGGGGCATATGGGAAATAGAAAAAAAATGACAATGTCTCTAAAAGTGATTCACTAACTCAAATGACACAAAACTTCATACATTGAAAGAAGTGGGATTTATGTAACATGAAACACTGATATTTTGGGCCACATAAAATCTACATTTCAAACATTCTTCCCCACTTACATCTATACAGCTATAAAAAATACATGGTGAAAATTGGTGGAAACCTTGTCTTTCTTTTTATTCTGAAAGAATATAATAAAAAAGCAAAAGTATAAATAACCAGACTATGAAAAAAACCTGAACAAACAATTTGCAATGGAGAAAGTGAATGGTTAATAAACTCAC
>JAQZBX010108644.1:0-10535 GCA_029593785.1 Cabassous unicinctus
TAAAGTGATGTATGTTTTTCTTCAAAGCATGTATAAACCATGGAATTTAGAAAGAAAATTGCTTATCCCTTTTGTAGTAGACCCTGACAGAAAGGAGGGAAGGGAAATATTGAAAAGTAACTACAGTGTTCTGCAGAAAAAAACTTAAAATTTTGTGTTTTATACAGAATATCATAACAATTTAATGTAATGCCATTTTGAATATAATTATTGTTCATCTTTACATAAATAATATACATGCCTTTTCTTATTTTTTGCATTATTTTTATGCTGGAAGGTTTCAAACAATATTATGCTTATGGTCTTCTTATTATAAATTTATTATTCTTTTTTTCATTTTTTTTGACTTTGCAAGGTTTATCTACATTGCAGAATTTTGCATCCCTATTACTGAATAATGTACCTTAAAAACATTATGCTGTGTGAGATAAGCCAGACACAAAAGGAAAAATAATGTATGATTCCTCATTACAAATGTAATTATTGTAAATTATTTGTAAAATTAAATTTGTTCCACACATTTACAGTAAAGTTAATTAAAACTTTTACATACATTAACCAACAGTACTCCTTCACAGCCCTCCTCTTATTTCCTAATAACCTATAGTCTTTGGGATTTTGGCTAAAAAGGGTAGTCTAGGGATGTAAATATCAATTGAAAGAAAGCTGGAGAGTAATCTAGGGACTTAATAACACCGTCAACTCAGAAGGGATGAGAATTGTGGTTAATAGTAAAAATGCAGGAAATGTCCTTTGAACTAGAAAGGAAGGACGTAACTATTGCAGGCTGATGGGATTGTGGAGATTCATGGGAAAAATACAATTACTGTAAGCTCTGGACTGTAGTTAACAGAAATACTGTTATAGCCTTGCATCAATGCCAAAGATGTACTGTTTTAATAATAGGAGGGTATGGAGAAATATGCCAAATATATGCTATGGATCAGAGTTAGTGGTAATAGTCTATGGATATTAATTCATAATGTGTAGCAAATGTTCCTTAATGGTGTGGTGTGTTGGAGAAGGGTTGTCTGGGAAATCTACACATGTGCATTATTGTATTATAATTTCTCAACCTCTGTAATAAAAATATATTAAAAATGTTTAAGAGGAACAATTTTTAGTTTGTATACATTTTTACAATAAAAAATAAAATATTGGGATTTGATCTGTTTTGATTTTAAGAACATTAACTTTTAGGTGTCTAGGACACATTAATAAAATTGCTCTGCAATATTTATCAAGTAATTGTCCTTTAGTGATATTCAAATCTATGCAAGTTTAATTGTGAATTGTAATATTACTATTACACATAATTCTTATTGTTAACTATTCATTTGATTCTCTTCAAAATCCATATACTGTTTAGAATCATTATTAAGAGCATATCAATATAATTTTTATAAGATTTTTATGATGTTACTTATAATTTTCAAAGAAATATAATATATTTATGTATTTTAAATATTAGGTTTACAATTAGATAGCATGATATTATCTCCAAATATCTCCTTATGAAATTTTGAATTTCTCTTTATACTAATCCTACTAATTCTTTCTTTTAAATTAATTCATTTTCAGTGTGAAAATATGAGAGATGTCTGAGTTTGTGCCATAGCTAACACAGGATATTAAAAATTACTTTCTAATCGCTAGTGTCATTCACCAAAAGTAGTCTATGTGTTTGCTATCATGACTTTGTATATTCTGTATCAATGGGAATATGGAGAAGCTTCACTTAGAAAGCCATAATAGCTATTTTGGATATATTTTCAGTTCCCACATAAGGATAAACTAACACACATAAGCTTTCATTTTTTAAATCAAGGTCATATTTACCTGATGTTTTCTACTGAGTCATAGAGCTGTTTACATAAGACTTTTGATTGATTTTGAATTAATTTTTGTGTATGGTGTGAGCTAGAAATCCAACTTCATTGTTTTGAATGTCGATATCTAATTGTCCCATCACTATTTGTTGAAGAGACTATTCTTGTAATTTTATTTTTAAAAACAAACACTCCCCTTTCCTCCCTCCCCACTTTACCTAGTAGACTCCAATCTTCTATGTCTGTGAATTTGCTATCTCTAGTCATCTTTCATAAGTAATATTATATAATTTTTGCACATGTGTATCTTGCTTGGTTCATTGAGCATAATGTTTCAAGGTTCTTCCATGTTGAAATATGTGTTATAATTCATTTCCTCTTATACTGAGATAATATTCCAGGAAGTGCAGCTACCACACTTTGTTTATCCTGGTATTTGTTGATGGACATTTGTGCTTCTTCCAATTTTTCACTATTGTGAATAATCTTGCTATAAACATTGATCTATGTATCTGACACTTTGTTTTCACTCCTTTCTGTATATATCTAGTAGTGTGATTGTTATGTCAAATGGTAGTTCTATTTGACATAACAAATAACAAAAGCTATTTAGCTTTTTGAGGACTCACCATATTGCTTTCCACAGGGGCTGCACCATTTTACATTCCCACCAACAATGTATTAGATTTCCAACGTCTCAATCTTCTCCAACACTTGTTATGTTCCATGATTTTTAAAATAATTGCCATCCTTGTGGGTATGAGGTGGCATCTCATTTTGGTATAGATTTGCATGCCTCAAATGGGTAATGATGTAGAGCATCTTTTCATGTGTTTAAAGTCCATTTGCATATCTTTAGAAAAATGTCTACTCAGTCCTACTAACTATTTTAACAAATTGCTTTTCTGATAAAAAACAATATATTTCCTTTTTAACTGCCATTTTTTTTTGCATCCAATATGAAAACACACACTGTTAAAAGGAAATAATACTGTGACCTTAAACTGTAGCGCACAGGCAAAGTTAAGAATATCCATCTTATATAATTGTATACCACTACTCAATATCTTAAAGGAGTAGTCCTTTTGATTATGAAATATCGAAAGGCACAAAGACCATTTAAACATTTATTTATTTATTTATACAAAAGGATGTTATTATATGGAAATGTAATTCCTCATGCAAAGATGCAAACAGAGCTCTGAATACAGTCATATATCAGTTGCAAATTCAGTGTTTTTCCTTGTTCTCTACTCCTTAATGCAAGGTCTAGCTTTGTTTCCTGGTCTTTCAGTGACACCATGTGCCCACCAGCATGACAGACACAGCTGGAATCCCAGCAGCACCATGGTCCCTGCTAAATAAAAATCATATCTGAAGGCATGGAACTGATTGTGTACTTTAGGGAATTTTATTTTACCTGCATTTCAGGGACGTTAAATCAGTTAGTTTTTACCCTTAATTACCTCTTTGTATGTAGTACCAGGTTGGGTGTAGGAAAAACACACTAATCAAAGGGCTAAACAGAAAAAAAACCCGATGTGCCCTCATAGGTGTTTTGATGTGTACTAGTTAAAGGGAACTCAGGTCCTCACTGGTTAGTACTAGGAAGGGATACAAATAAATGTTTATTTGCAAGGACAAAATTATGAGAAAGCAGGGAGTCAAAATTGAAGGAAGAAATCAAATAGACCTCAGGGATACAAGAATGGATGGCTGTGATATATCACCAATTATGTACACTAATTATAAGTGTTTGCTGACATTTTTAGCCCAGAAAAGTTTTACCTTTTGGTGGATAATAAAAAATGAAAGTATATCCTTTAATGCTCCCTCTGTTTGGCTTTTCTTCATTCTATTAGTATATAAACAACCCATTTATATGGTCAATATATAGACATATTTTTCTCATTTTTTTTTGCTGTATACATTTCCGTTTTATGAATAAACCACAATTAATTCATTTTATTATTGACTGAAATTTCCATTATTTCCTTTCATGTTTATTATTCGTAAAATTACCATTAGAACACTGTATATCGATATGATAATTTGGGTTTCATTTTGTATTTTGCTGCTGAGCAAAGATGTTGAACTTTACTTTTGAGATGATGGGAAGGAAAAAATTTCAGCAGAATCCATTATCTCAAGGGTCATAGTGCATTATGTAAGATAATATTTGGGGATCACCAGTTAAAATATTTTTTTGCTAGCTTCACCATTATTTTCATAGAGATGGGGTATCTAAATTATCCAGCAATTTCTCAGATATTATTTTATACCAATCTGATTTTTCTCTCTTTCCTCTTTAATATTGGAGTTTTATTTCATAACCAGGATTCAAAGTGATGTCATTGACACTCTGTATTATTATTATTTTCTTTCACGGGCTCTTTATTCCTCTGTTTACAAGAGATAGTATGAAGCAATAATAGAAGCACTTGTACTTGCCACTTAAAAAATTGAAAAAAAATCACCAGATGATAGAACTTTTCTACATAGCTGAGAGCTGTTCCATGAGAAGGGCATAGATACAACATTCCTAGAAGATTTCAAATGACAAGTGAACATATGAAATATCTCCAAATTCACTAGCAATTAAAAATTGCAAGCATAAAACAGAAGACACCAATTTTTAGTCATCAAATAACTTCAAATTTTAACAATGTTGTTCTCTATACAGTTGTGGAGATGAGATATACTTCCTCCCTATCTGCCAGTGTAAAGTAGTGGGAGGTTACAGGAAGTCAACCTGTACTTGTTATCAAGGGATTAAAAATGCTTATATGGATTAAAATAGAGATTTTCTTAGAGATTAAATATCTTGAAATATTAGGATTTATATAATTGAGATTTTATTATTTACATATTTATAATCACTATAATAGTATAAATCTATTTCAAACAATGTTATATATATAAATTTATTGTACATAGTTAAAATAGCATTACAATGTGAGAAAATTTATTTTCTAAGAAATTTTACTGACAATGTTTAAGATTTTCTTTCCCTAAAGTTCAACCTGAGAAAGGGTCTTTGCACAGTTAATTTACTTGAGGAAGTTATTCCTGGAAACATGTCTGGGAACTGAGAGGAGTGAAACAGAACAGTAAGACAGGAAGTAATAACAACACAAGGAAAATCATTGATCTGGTTAGTGCTGTGGGAGCTGAAGCAAGACACAAGACTAATATAATTGAAAAGAAGATTGATTTCTATGAAAATACATCAAAATTTAGAAGGAAATTAGAAATAAATTTAAAGTGGGAAAAAGGTATAATTCAAGGTTAGAAGGGTAAATTGAAACTAAGATGTTTAAATTTAAAAGAATCACATTTAAGTTGGAAGTAGATTTAACTTATTAATAAATTTGTTTAAATTTATTTATTTTGTTTATATAAAGGCTAAATTATGGAAATATGAAACCTGAGGATGAAAGAAATATGGATTTTTCATAATATTGTTATTTCTGGAAATCTGATCATAATATACTCTTAGTTAATGCACAGTGACAACTATGTCATTTGACTCCTAAAACAGTCATTATTTAATTACATAATGGAAAACTTCTGCTAAAATTTATTATGCTCATAAATTATCTCAAATACTATTTTGAATGCAAAATTTCCAAGGCCATAGTAAAGGAACTAATATTTTTATAAAACTCAGCTCTCATAGCTTATAAATATACTCAACAATATAAAAAGTGAAAGAGAAAAAGATCTCAAACTTAGAATTTTAATTTTAATTTTAATTACTGCAAGAATAAAATGGGAAAAAACACTATCAGTAATTGAAATAAAATATGTTAATTTTGAAACTATTATACATTGCCCCAGGTAAGAAAGAAATTGGTATTAGTGAAGATGAATGGGAATTGAACAATAATCCCCAAACCTATGGCCTGTTGATATGAACATAACCCTTTGAAAATTACCACTGGTTTGGGAGTTGCCAAGACTCTCATAAAAATTCAGATGCATTTAACAATGTAAAATGCAGAATCCTAATTAGCAGCAACAACGGAATCATAGATAATTTTAAAATAAATGAGTATATACAAATAATTTAAGTGCTATAGTAGTTAATGGAACCATGAATATTTTAGACATTTAAATTTTTGAGGCCATTATTCCACCAAACATTTTGGCAAAGGCCACCTTCATGTCCTTGTTTCTCAGGCTGTAAATGACAGGATTCAGGGTGGGAGGAAATAGAGCATTTAACACAGACATAAAAAGGTTCAGCGATGATGGGGATTTTGAGGAGGAACCTACGTATGCAATGATTGCAGAGGACACTAACAAGGTTACTACAGTGAGGTGGGGCATGAAGGTGGAGAAAGTTTTAAACCTGCCTTGAGTGAATGGAATCCTAAGAAAAATGGAGAAAATGTGAACATAAGAAACAATCATTAAAATGAAACTTACAAAAGTCAAACAACAGCTAGCAATAATAAATGCATATTCTAAATTATTTTCTCTGGAACAGGTAAGTATAAACAATGATGGAATATCAAAGAAAAACTGATGCACTATGTTCGACCCACAGAAACTGACAGAAAATGTACCTGCTACATGAAAGGAGCCATAGACACATCCACTCAACCAAGAAGCTGTCACCATCTGCACACAAGAATGTCTATTCATAATGGCCTCATAGTGCAGAGGATGGCAGATGGCAGCATAGCGATCACAGGACATCACTGTAAGAAGGACATATTCTGTGTCAGCGATAAAAGGGAAAAGAAAAACTTGTGAAGCACATCCTTGGAGGAGATGGAATGTCTGTTTGTCAGCAAGTTCATGATGGTTTGGGGAACAGTGACAGATATACAGCAGATATCAATGAAGGACAAATTCTTCAGGAAGAAATATATGGGAACTTGGAGATGCTGCTCAATGGTAGTGATGGTGATAATGAGGAGATTCCCCATGAGCATTGCCAGGTAAATGAGGAAGAAGAGTGTGCCATAGAGTCTCTGTAGCAACCAGTCATCAGGGAATCCCATGAGCAAGAATTCTGTTATGAGGGTCATGTTGATAAATTTCTCAGGCATGCTGATTCTTGGCTGTGAAATGTAAGAAAAGCGATCATTTCCTCACTCAATTACCTTCTTAGAATCTTCCTCTTTTGGTCCATTCTACCAGTTTGTCTTTGTTATTCTGAGGAACATATTCAAGAACATCAGAGTAGCCCCCTCCATACCCCAGAAATAATCCTATGTTACAAAGTATAAATTCTTTATTCCTGCAAAGCAAATTTTATTAAGCCATTAGGAATAGGGTAGAATAATTTATCATAGTCTACAATTTGTGCATAAAATGGAAAAAAAAGATTACCTCAACAGCACATAAATGAGGGAGTTTTCTGTTTTTGTTCTAATAGGTGAAATATAGTAGAAATATTTATTAGAATAGAGAAGTTAATTATTGTTAATGATATTTTGGTTCAGCTTTAGTTTCCAATGAGCAGTTTTATTGATACATTTGGACTAACAATATTAAGAATATTAGCCATCATTTCTTTTTCTACTTTAGTCTGTTACAGGAGAAGTAACTGGAGTAGCTGTGGATGGGGCTGATGTAGATTTATTCTGAAAACTTTTTCTGACAGAATGATAGTGCCTATGACAATAAAATACAGCTTCTATATATTCAAGATCATAACTGGATCACTGACATTTTAAAAGAAACTTCAAGTTAATCAGATAATAGATTAACTAACTTTAAATACTCAGTAGAATACTAGATGCCTCACAAATTTCATTTATTCTAATTTAATTGTTCAGAAACATCTTGATTTGAAAAAAAATTTTCCTTCAATAGGGCCTGTGACTGCCATGGATGTAAAAAACAAAACTAAACTAAAATAAGCATCATTTTACTTTTTAAAAAGAAAATGGAATCAAACAGTTGAAATAAATTTATCTACTTAGACATTTCAAGAGACCTTGCATGAACAAGGTAATCGCAAAGAGAAGCTTAAAGTGGGATGCCTATAGGTTTGGGGAAATATACTTACCTAAGAAAAACATAATCTCTCTCATTTCAGACGTGCATTCAGTATATTGCTGTGGAACTTAAAGACAATGAGGCTGATGGTCTCTTTCCCAAAAATGAATAACACCTTGGAAAGATGGATTATTTGTCCAACAGGATGACTATGCCTTCTATTGCTCTGGCTGCTTCTTACAGTCTTTTGCAACTTTGCTGAGTAACAGTCTTCTCTCCAATGGAAAGCAGAGGTTGAAAGGACAATTTTAAGTGTCTTTAATTTTGTGTGAGCTTACAAATTTTCTAATTAAATGAGAATTAATTAAGTGTATTGGCCACGAGTACTGAAGGGGAGTTCATTTCCTTAAAAATGATGTCATCCTGTACACTGAGGGTTTGAAGTGCTAATAATTGGATCATAGCTAATTTGCCTACCCATTAGGTTTCCAGCTATAAGTCTTATCTCATCAATAATAGTTTGTCTATTTTTATTATGACCATTCTAGTGGATTTGAAGTGATATCTCATTAATTTTAAAAAGTAAGTTTTTAAAATTACTTTTTCTTTTTTTCTTTTTATTGGAGAAGTTATGATCTTACAAAACAACCATGCATAACATGCAGAATTCCCATATATTACCCCAACACCAACACCTTGAATTATTGTGGAATATTTGTTATTCTCTTCCCTCAATTGTTTGTTTTAAAACTTTGTATTTATCAAGGTATGGAACAAATTAAATTTATTAAGTTATATCTGGAAAAACCTGACTACATTTGTGATGACTTTAATACTTATGAAAATGTAGAAAGATAAATTTCCTCTTTTGGTCCCTTAAACAAATTTTCCTTTCTAGAGAGAAATTATTAAATGTTTTTCTCTATTTTCTTTATATGTCATTTAATTGTGGAGTTGTGACGTATAAGTGCAAAAACATATTTTGATATGACTGAGGTCTTACCATACTATGTTTTACCTGCTTATTTTTTGTTTAATCTATTCCTCACAAATTTTCCAGTATAGTTACAGATATGCTTACTACTTGCTGGTTAATATTTGCAAACTAAACACATTTTTTCATTTTTATTTATATTTTTTACTTTTGAAAATGTTTTAGATTGCATGAGTTATACAACAAAAATATAATATAGAGTTTTTCATATATAAACTACTCTGTTCCCCTCCAACACTTTTCCTCACTAACAACATCTTTGATTAGTGTGGTACATTTGTTAAAATTCATGAACACATATTGAAGCATTGGTACTAATCATACTCACTAGTTTACATTTAGGTTTACACTTTCAACTGCACATTTTTATAGGTTTTACCAAAATGTATAATGGCTGTATCCATCATTGCAATCTAATTCAGAACAATTCTAATGCCCACTAAATGCCCCATGTTAAACCTACTATTCCCTCTCCCTACCCTCAGAAACTCTGGTGACCACTGCCTTTATATCAATGCTACAAATTCTTCCATCGCTAGAAAAATAGTAAGTACACTTTACTCCATAGTTGTAGTCCCCCTTATGTTTGTTGATTCCTCAATATTGAGGATTTTAGGATGGTGATGCTCACTCTGTTTCTGATTAAGGGATGGCTTAGATCCCATGGGGCAGAAGGATAGAACTGTGCTGCTTGCAGTTGTGGATATTATCTCAGTTTTTTTGGATAGGTGTTGTTCTTCATCATCCTTTTCTTAGTTGTCCTGGGTGAGGCTGATGAACTGTAGAGTGGATGTTGCAACTCTGCTGAGATTCAGGACTCAACCAGGATATGAACCTGAGTCTCTGGTACATATATTTAATGAATACAATGTTAATTATGGCTTAAAATAAAAGGGGCAGAAGAGCCATCTGTAGGGAAATTATAAATAAGCTTAACCCTGTTATGTTGGAGAACATATATTCCAAATTAAGGTCCACAAACAGGGTGCCTAATTCCTGAGATTGTCTGCACTGCTTTTCATGTCTAGATGTCTCTAGATTCCATAGGAACCTCCCTGCTTGAGGCACTGTTCACTGTGGCATTCAATGAGATCCTCCTGAGGCATGCATAAGCGTAACCTCTGGTATGAACTCCCCACTCAATTATCTCTTAGCCATAAAATCTCATTTGTATTTAATATTTCCCCCATTTGGTCAAGGTATTTTTCCAAATACATTGCTAGTCTGTGCTTGGTAATAATCCCTTAGTGCCAGGGAAGCTCATCGCCAGATGTCATGTCCCATGTAGGCTGGAAGATACTGAGTTTATATGATGAGTTTGGCTTAGAGAGGAGCCACATTTAAGCAACAAAGAGACTTTCAGGAAGTAACTCTTGGGCAATATATATATAAGCTAAGTTTCAATACACAAGAACAAGGCTCATAAATACAACCATCAGTGTCAGGGGCCTGATGCATTGTTCTGTCTTCCTTTAGTAGGCAAGCCCATGTACTCAGGGGATTCTTACTGCTTTATTCCCAGAATGGGAATTCAATATTCTTTCATTTATTGTGAAGATCTCCACGAACTGAGACAACACTCCATGACTACTTGAACATATTCATATTCTATAGTTATGCCCCAGGTTTACCACTTCTGACACATCCCCCCATCACTGACACCTCATAACAATGATCCTACCCTGTTACAGTTGTGACCCTTCAGTAATCCAAATCTGCCCCAAAACAAAGCCCCCAAAATGATTTTAAAAATAAAA
>JAQZBX010108645.1:0-10535 GCA_029593785.1 Cabassous unicinctus
GCTAACATTATTCTAATACCAAAGCCAGATAAATACATCATAAGAAAAGAAAATTACAGGCCAGTTTCCCTTATGAATATAGATGCAGAAACCCTCAACAAAATAATAGCAAACCAAATCCAACAGCATATTAAGAATTATACACCATGACCAAGTAGGATTTATTCTAGGAATTCAAGGGTAGTACAACATAAGAAAATTAATCAATGTAAAATGCAGGGGGGAAAATCACATTATCTCAACTAATACAGAAAAGGCTTGAGACAAAATCCAAAACCCTTCTCTGATAAAACAATTATAAAAATAGGAATAGAAGGCTTCTTGAAGGAATGAAGAAATTCAAAATCCTCAACATGATAAAAAGTATATATGAAAGACTGGCAGCTAACATTACACTTAATTGGGAAAGACTAAAAGCCTTCCCCCTGAGGTCAGGAACAAGAAGAGGATGCTTGATTTTACCACTACTATTCAACACTACTTGAAGTTCTAGCCAAAGCAATTAAGCCAGAAAAAGAAATGAAAAGCATCCAAATTGGAAAAGAAGAAGTAAAACTATTCACAGGTGACATTATTTATATAGAAAACCCCAAAGAATCCATAAGAAAAGCACTAGAACTAATAAATGAATCCAGCAAAGTTGCAAGCTACAAGATTAACATGCAAAAATCAGCAGTGTTTCTATATACCAGCAAAGAACAAGCCAAAAAGGAAATTTTTAAAGAATTCCATTCACAATAGCATCAAAAAGAATAAAACACCTAGAAATAAATTTAACCAAGGAGGTGAAGGACTTGTACACTGCAAACTACAAAACACTGCTGAAAGAAATTAAAGAAGACCTAGATAAATGGTATGACATCCCATGTTATTGTTAAGATACTACCCAAACCAGTTTACATGTTCAATATAATCCCTGTCAAAATCCCAGCAGCCTTCTTCGCAGAAATGGAAAAGCTGATCCTGAAATTCATATGACATTACAAGGGGCCATGAATAGCCAAATCTTTAGTGAAAAAGAACGAAGTTGAAGGTCTTAAGACTTCCTGATTTTAAAACTACAAAGCAACAGTAATCAAAACAGTGTGGAACTGATATAAAGATAGGCATATAGACCAATGGAATAGACTTGAGAGTTCAGAGATAAATCCATACCTCTATTACCAACTGATTTTTTTAGGAGGTACCAGGGATTGAACCAGGGACCTCGTACATGCGACGCAGGTGCTCAACCACTGAGCTACACCCACTCCCCTACCAACTGACTTTAAAAAGATTTATTTATTTATTCCCGCCCTCCCCCACCCCATTGTTTGCGCTTGCTGTCTGCTCTCTGTGTCTGTTCATTGTGTGTTTTCTGTGTCTGCTCATCTTCTTTTAGGAGACATCAGGAACCGAACTCGGGACCTCCCATGCGGGAGGGAGGTGCCCAGTCGCTTGAGCGACATCCACTCCCTGCTTGTTGTGCCTCGTTGTGTCTACTTGTTGCATCTCCTCATTGCATCACCTCATGTCATCTGATTGCATCATCTTGTTGCATCATCTTACCTCACCAGCCCATCACGTCAGCTCACTGTCTTGCTCGTCTTCTTTAGGAGGCACTGGGAACTGAACCTGGGACCTCCCCTGTGGGAGGCAGGCGCCCAACTGCTTGAGCCACATCTGCTCCCCCCAACTGATTTTTGACAAGGGGCCAAGTTTGTTAATGGGGAAAAGAATGGTCTCTTCACCAAGTGGTGGTGGGAAAACTGGATATACACATGCAAAAGAATGAATTTAAGACTCCTACCTCATATCATAGACAAAAATTAACTCTAAATGGATCAAGGACCTAAACATAAGAGCTAAAACTTTAAAACTTTTAGAAGAAAACATAGGAAAAAACATTCATAACCTTGGATTTGGCAGTGATTTCTTAGATATGACTCCAAAAGCATGAGCAAAAACAAACAAAAAAAAATAGGTAAAATGAGCTTCATTAAAATTAAAAACTTGCAAAACAAAGGACATTATCAGGGAAGTGAAAAGACAACTGTTTTAGTTTGCTAAAGGCTGTCAATGCAATATACCAGAATGGGTTGGCTTTTACAATGGGAATTTATTAGGTTAAAAGCTTACAGTTCTCAGGTTGTAAAGATGTCCAAATCAAGGCATCATCAAGTACCAGCCACTGATGATCCTAGATTCCTTTCATGTGGCAGGGCACAATGGCAGTGTCTACCTTCTCCTCTGGGCCTTGTTGCTTTCAAATTTGGACTGTTCTGCCTGTGGCTTTTCTTTCTCCCTTGTTCATCAACTTCTTACGGCTTCTCTCTCTCTCCGAAACTTTTTCTGTGTCTGCAGCTTTTTATTCCTCTGTCTATAAAGGGCTCCAGTAAGAGAATTAAGACCCAACTTGGGTCACAAAATCTAATCAAAGGCCCTTAACTGAGGTAATTTAATCAAAAGGTCCCACCTACAATAGGTTTACATGCACAGGAATGGGTTCGCTCTAAGGACGTTTATCTTCTGGGATCCACCCAGCTTCAAACTGTCACAATAACCTACAGGATTGGAGAAAATAATTGCTAAACATATAACTGATAAGGGTTTAATATCCAGAATATATAAAGAACTCCTACAACTCAACAACTAAAAGACAAATTACCCAATTAAAAATTGGGCAAAGGTCTTGAATACACATTTCTCCAAATAAAATATACAAATGACTAGTAAACACATGAGAAAATGCTCAACACCATTGGTCATCAGAGAAATTAAAATCAAAACCACAATGCAATACTACTTGACACTCACTAGAATGGCTGTTATTTTAAAAATGGAAAAAGAAAAGAACAAGTATTGGTGAGGATGCAGACAAATTAGAGCCCATATACATTGTTGGTGGGATTGTAAAATGGTGCAGACACTGTGGAAATCAGTTTGGTGGTTCCTCAGAAAGTTGAACATACAATTACTGTATGACCTGGCAATCCCATTTTTTGGTATATACCCCAAAGAGTTGAAGCCCTGGACTCAAGCAGCTATTTATACACCAATTTTCATAGCAACATAATTCACAATAGCCAAAAGGTGAAAGCATCCCAAATGTCCTTCAATAGAGAAATGGATAAACAAAATGTGGTGTATATATACACAATGGAATATTGTCTAGCTATAAAGTAGTTAAGCTCTGATACTTACTACAACTTGGATTGACCTTGAAGACATGTATTGAATGAAATAAGAGAAATACAGAAAGACAAACACAGCATGATCTTGCTCATATGAAATACCTAAAATAAACAAATTCAAAAAGACAGATACCAGGTCATCAAGAGCCAGAGGATGCAGAGAATGAAGAGTTATTGCTTAATGGATGCTGTTTGAGGGGATGAAATGTTTGGGTAATGGACATTGGTGTTGGTAACACAATGTTGTGAATGTAATTAATACCACTGAATTGTACAATTGAAAATGGTTAAAATGGGAACATTTGAGTTGTGTGTGTGTGTGTGTGTGTGTGTGTGTGTGTGTATACACACACACACTATAAAAAGCTAAAAAATAAACAAGGTCAAAATCAATAGATCTGTAAGGAGAAATAGACAAATCCATTATTATTGTTGAAGACTTCTACATCCCTCTGTCAGGACCTAACAGATCCAGCAGACAGAAAGTCTGTAAGAATGCAGTTGAACTGAACAGCACCACCAATCAACTGGATCTAAAACTGGACACTTTTAGAATACTTCATCCAACAACAACAGAATACACATTCTTCTCAAGCTCACATGGAACTTTCACCAAGATAGACCACATCTTGGGCCATCAAATACATCTTAACAAATTTAAAAGAATATAAATCACATAAAATATGCTCTCAAACCACAATGGAATTAAACTAGAAACAAACAACAGAAAGACAGCTGGAAAATCCTAAAATACTTGGAGATTAAACTACACATTTCTAACTAACATGTGGGTCAAAGAAATCTCAAGGGAAATTTAAAAATATTTTGAACTAAATGAAATCAAAATTTGTGATTTTGCAACAAAAGTAGTACTTAGAAGAAAATGCATGTATTAGAAAAGAGGAAAAATCTAAAATCAATAACCTAAGCATCCACCTTAGGAAACTAGAAAAAGAAGATCCAATTAAATCAAAAGTAAGCAGAAGAAAAGAAATAACAAAAATTAGAAGTCATTGAAATTGAAAACAGGGAAACAACTAACAAAAATCAACAAGACCGAAAACTGGCTCTATGAAAGATCAATAAAATTGATAAGCCCCTAGCCAGACTAACCAAAAATAAGAGAAGACACAAATTATTAATATCAGAAATGAAAAAGGGATAATCACTATTGATCCCATGGACACTAAAAGGATAATAAAGGAATATTATGAACAACTTTGTGCCAAAAATTTAATAACAAAGATGAAATGGATAAATTCCTTAAAAGACGATCTATCATTACACAAGGAGAAAGAAACAATCTTTATAGGCCTATATGTATGAAAAAAATTAAATCAATGATTAATCATCTTCCAAAACAGAAAGCAATAGACCCAGATGGTTTTACTGGTGAATTCTACCAAGTATTTAAAGAAGGTATGATACCAATTCTCGACAATTTCATACAGAAAACAGAAGCAGAAGGAACATTTCCTTGGCCATTTTATGATGCCAGTAATACTAAAACCAGATAAAGACTTTACAAGAAATGAAAATTACAGACCAATACCTCTCATGAACATAGATGCAAAAAGCCTCAACAAATATTAGCAAATCAAATCCAACAATGTATAAAAAGAATTAAACACCATGACCTCGTGGGATTTATTGAAGGTATGCAAGGCTGGTTCAACATTCAAAAACCAATCAATGTAATCCATCACATCAACAGTTTGAAGAAAATCAAATGATCCTATCAAAAGATGCAGAAAAAGCATTTGACAAAATTCAACACCCATTCATGATTAAAACTCAGCAAACAAATATAGGGGACTTCCTCAACTTGATAAACAACATCTACAAAAAACCTACAGCCAATATCATACTTAAGGGTGAGAAACTAGATGCTTTCATCCTAAGATGAGGAAGAAGATACAGTGTTTCCCCTCTCAACACTCCTATACAACATTGTACTGGAAGTACTGCCTAATGCCATACAAGAAGAAAAGGAAATAAAAGGTATACGGATTGGGAAGGAAAAATAAAACTCTCTTTGTTTGAAGATATGTGCTTGTCTATGCAGAAAATCCCAAAGAATTGACAAAAGTAATGCCTGGAACTAATAAAGAATTATTGTAAGGTTGTAGATACAAGTTTAATATAAAAGAGTTGATTTCTTTTCTGTTTTACCAGAAATGAACAATTGGAATTTGAAGTTGAAAACACATTATTTACATTCACACTGGAAGGAAGGGTGGGAGGGAGGGAGGGAGGAAGGAGTGAGGAGGGAGGGAAAAAAGAAATACTTAGTTATAAATCTAACAATACATACAAGACCTATATGAGGAAAATAACAAAGCTCTTATGAAAGATATCAAAAAAGATCAAAATGAATCAAGAGATATTGCATATTCATGGACAGGAAGATTCAATATTATTAAGCTGCCAATTCTTCCAAATTTGATTTATAGATTCCATGCAATCCCAGTGTAAATCCCAGCAAGTTGTTTGGGATAACATATAAGCTAATATGGAAAGACAAAAAACCCAGAAGAGTCAACACAATACTGAAGGAGAACAAAGTTGAAGATTCATACTATGCAACTTTAAGAGTTGCTATAAAAGCAATTAAAAGAATCAAATATCTAGGAATAAACTTAACTAGAGATGTAAAGGACTTGTACACAGAAAATTACACAGCATTGTTGAAGGAAATCAATAAGCAGATTATGAAATTTATTTGGAAGGGCAAGGGGCCCCGAAAAGTCAAAAACATTGAAAAAGTAAAACAAAATTGGAAGAATCATGCCACCTGACTTTAAAGCATACTACAAAACTACGGTGGTCAAAACTGCATGGTATTGGCATAAGGACAGACATACTGAACAATGGAAACAAACAGAGTTCTGATATAGGTCCTTACATATATGGTCAACTGATATTCGACAAGGCCACCAAAGCCACTCAACTGAGACAGAATGGCTTCTTCAGCAAATGGTGCTGGGAGAACTGGATATCCATCTTCAAAAGAATGAGAGAGGATCACCATCTCACACCCTATACAAAAATTAACTCAAGATGGATCAAAGACCTAAATATAAGAGCCAAGACCACAAAGCTTCTGGTCTTTATGTAGGGAAGCATTTTTGAGATCTTATAGTAGGAAATGTTTTTATAAACTTTATACCCAAAGCATGAGCAATGAAAGATAGATAAATGAGACCTCCTCAAAATTGAAAACTTTTGTGCTTCAAAGAAGTCAAGAAAGTGAAAAGGCAGCCTCCTCAATGGGAGAAAATATTTGGTAACCATTTATCTGATAAGGACCTAATATCCAGCATATATAAAGAACTCCTACATCTCAAAAATAAAAAGACAACTCATTTTAAAAACGGGCAAGAGATTTGAATAGATACTTCTCCAAAGAAGAAATACAAATGGCTAAAAAAAACATGAAAAGATGTTCAACATCACTAGTTACTAGTGAAATACAAATCAAAACTATAATGAGATATCTTACACCTATTAGACTGACGGCTATTTAAAAAAAAAAAAACAGAACTACAAGTGTTGGAGAGGATGAAGAGGAAAGGGAACCCTCATCCACTGCTGGTGGGAATGTAGAATGGTGTAGCCATTGTGGAGAATGGTTTTGTGGTTCCTCAGGAAGCTAACTATAGAATTGCCATATGATGCAGCAATCCCACTGCTGGGTATATACTCAGAAGAATTGAAAGCAGGGACAAGAACGTATATATGCACACCAATGTTCATAATGGCATTATTCACAATTGCCAAAAGTTGGAAGCAACCCAAGTGTCCATCAACAGATGAATGGATAAGCAAATTGTGGTATATACATACAATGAAATATTACTCAGCTATAAGAAGGAATGAAGTATTGACACACATGATAACATGGATAAATCTTGACCTTATGTTGCGTGAAGTAAGCCAGTCACTAAAGGACAAATATTGCATGACCTCACTGATATAACCTATGCATATTGAGCAGACTTACAGAGCTAGTGTCTGGAAGACAGGTTATCAGGAGACAGAAAGGGAGTAGTAGTGTGGTGAGCTGATGCTCAGTATGGGCAAAACCTATGATAAGGTGGAAGGGGGTGGTTTGGCATTAGATGGGGGTAATGGTGGTACACGGATGTGAGTGGGGTGCAGGAGTGTGAGGGTGAGCAGGGTAGAGGGATTCAGTTGGACTATACATGGAACTGGGGGAAAGGCTAGAGGAAGGAACAGGTGAACTCTGGGGATTTGTAGGTCTGTGGTTGAAATTACAATGGTAAGAATGTTCTTTTGGCAAATATGGCAGGGGAGGGTCACTGGTGCATAGCATCAGTGGTGGGGGGCTGTGTGGGAAAGTGTGCACCTGGAGCATACTTTCAAGAAATATGAATGTGTTCATCTTGTCATAGGATGTTATTTCAGTGGGTGGAGACCCACATAATAAACAAGAAAATATTAAACTCCCATCCTAGGGAGTCCTGCTACGTTCAAAAATAGAGAGGCAAGGATCTCTTGCATACATAGGCAATGCTGAATAAAAGAAAACAGACCAGGATGTCAAGCCCTCAATATTAATGCATGTAACTATGAACCCTATCCTTCAAAAATTGAAACTTAGTGGTTACCATAGATTCTGAGGGGAGGAGGAGGGAAGAATAGGTGGAACATAGGGCATTTTTAGGGCATTAGAATTGTTCTACATGATCTTGCAATGATGGATACAGGCCATTATACATCCTGTCAAAACCTATAAAAGGGAACTGTGCAAAATGTGAACCATAATATAAATCATTGACCATGGTTAGTAGCAGTGCTTCAATATTAGTTCATCAATTGTAACAAATGTACCATACTCATGTAAGATGTTATTAATAGGGGGAAATGTGAGAGGGGGAGAGAGTGGGGTATATGAGAATTCCCTAATATACACATTAAATGTATCTCTCAGAGGCTTAAATGTTTGAATTGTTCATATGCCACTTGAGCCCTAAATCCAAGCAGAGTGCAGCCAACTCTTACACTCCATTTCTTGGGGCTTGCCCTGGATAACCAACAAAACGATGATGATGGACAAGTCCCATCCCAAAAAACAAGGATTATCCTTGTTTTTGCAAGCAAAGCAATTCCTTCCATCTGCCCCATAATATCTAATTCCCCTCTCAGCCTGAAGCAATCAGAGCAGACATCATCCCAAATCCCTTCAGTGTGAGGAATGAACAAACATAAGGGGAGAGTATAATCACAGACCAAAGTAGATTTATTGTTATTGTAGTTATTATCTTGTGTTAACAGAAGAATTTGTAACATTGATATAAAGGTAATGGTTGCCAGGGGTTCAGAAGGGAGGGGGATGGATGAATAGGTAGAATGCAGGGCATTTTTAGGGTGGTGAGTTTCTTCTGCATGATACTGCAATGAAAGACACATGACATTATAAATTTGTCAAAGCCTATAAAACTGTACAGCACAAAGTGTAAACCATAATGTAAACTATAGAGTTTGATTTAGTTGCAATGCTTCAATATTGGTTCATCCATTGTAACAAATGTACCACACTAATGTAAGAAGTTAATAATAGTGGAAACGATGTGTGTGGGTGTGGGGGGGGGGCAGTTATATGGGAATTCCCTATATTATCTATGAACTTTTTCTGTAAATCTAAAGCGTCTCTAAAAATAGTTTATCACTAAAAATAGTGATAATAATGGATTATACCCTATTGAATAAAATAAATTCTAAACTCATGCCAATAATAAAGAAATAGAAGAAAAAAAACCTTCCAGTAATATTCAGAAAAATAACAGTTAGAAAATCACCATTTCGCAGACATTACATTGATTATTGTAGAAATAATTAATTGGATCAATTAATTAATTGAAGCAAAAATCATCAATGGAACAGGATAAGTGCATAGTCACAAAGTATCTTACCACAAATTACTTATTAATTACAAAGGGGGAAATTTTAGCCTTACAGTGGGGGGATCTGGCAGACATCTGTATCAGTCAAGTTTCAACCAGTAAGCAAACGAGCTGAGGAGCTGCTGAAATTGAGGGTGGAGTCCTTTCTACACTGGAGGTGAGGAAAACGAAAGGAAAGCAGGAATAGAGGGGCTTCTTCATGGTAACTTGACTGCCTCATTGACCCTCAGGGACAGACTAAAGGCAGATGAACGTAAGATGCCTGTTTGAGGAGGCAAAGGGAAATACCAGTACAGTTAGGAGGGACCAGCAGCCAGAGAGGCATATATTAAAAGATGTATATGCATCCAATAACACAATTTAAAACTACATTAAACAAGATTCAGAATAAGCCCTTTACTAACTACAACTGCTGGAAGAGACAGATAACTAGAACATGAAAATAATTAAAGCATCCCAAAAATATTTCCTGGAAATAAAAGCACTTTTTTTTACATTAGAGAAGTTGTATAGGTCTCCAGAAGAGTCATGCAAAACTACAGAGTTCCCATATAGCATCCTATTATTAACATCTTGCATTAGTGTGATATATTTGTTACAATTCATGAAAGAACATTTTTATCATTGTACTATTAACTATAGTCCATCATTTACAACAGTTTTGATTTGTGTTATACAGTCTTCTGGGTTTTTTAAATTTTTATTCTAGTAACATATACAACCTGAAATTTCCCCTTTTAACCACATTCACATATATAAATCAGTGCTGTTAATTACATTCACAATGTTGTGCTACCATCACCGTCATCCATTACCAAAACTTTAAAATCAACCCCGATAGAAACTCTGTACAACTCAAGCATTAACTCCCCATACCCTATCCCCAACCAAGCCCCTGGCAATCTATACTATACTCCCTTCTGACTATGGGTTTGCTTATTCCAATTACTTCTTATCAATGAGATCATACAGTATTTGTCCTTTTGTGTCTGGATTATTTCACTCGACATGATCTCTTCAAGGCTTATCCATGTTGAAGCATATATCAGAAATTAATTCCTTTTTACAACTGAATAATATTCCATTGTGTGTATATACCATATTTTATTTATCCATTTATCCATTGATGGATACTTGGATTGCTTCCATCTTTTGGCAATTGTAAATAGTGCTGCTGTGAACATCAGCATGCAAGTATCTATTTGAGTCCCTGCTTTCAGTTCTTTGGGGTATATACCTAGAAGTGGGATTGCCGGATCATATGGTGATTCTATACTTAACTTTCTGAGAAACATCAAAACTGTCTTCCACAGCAGCTGCACCATTTTACAATCCCACCAACAATGGGAAGCCAGACAAAAAAGGACAAATACTGTATGATCTATATGATTGAATGCACCTGTTTCTCCACATCTTCTCCAACACTTGCAATTTT
>JAQZBX010108646.1:0-10535 GCA_029593785.1 Cabassous unicinctus
TGATTTAGTTTGGTAAAGTGAAGTACACTCTGCTTTGGCTTAGCCTTAGGTCAAAGCTGTGTGTTGACATGTGACTTAAAGTAAGGGCATTAGCAGCGAAAGAAACAAGTATCTTGCTTACCTTTGAAACTTGAAGTAACTGCTGAATTGACAGATTCAGTAGCTTTTTTGTTTTGTTTTGTTTTATATTTTTTGTTTATTTTTTGCTTCTTTTTTTTAATTGTGGAAACATATTCAACATAAACTTTCCCATCTCAGCCACTCTGGAAAATATAGTTCAATGAAACTAATCACATTACAATTTTGCATTACTGTCACCCCCATCCATTACAGGAACTCTGTGCCCATTATGTATTAACTCCCCATTGCCCCGCTCCCTTGCCCCTGGTAACCTGTGTTCTACTTTCTGTCTCTATGAATTTGCATATTTTAGCTATTTCATAGAAGTGGCATCATACAATATCTGTCTTTTTGAGTCTGACTTATTTTAATCAACATGATATCTTCAAAGCTCATCCATTTAATGGCGTGTATCAGAACTTCATTCCCTTTTAAAGCAGAGTAATATTCCACTGTATGGATTTAATTGATCCATTCATCTTCTGATGGACACTTGGGTTGCTTCCACTAATGCCTTATATATATATAAGTATCTATGTTATCTGTATGTATAGAGCTATGATGTGTTAGTTAAATAATTATATACTTCTATGACCTGAAATACAGGGGGAAATCTCTCTTAAATAATCAATCCAGAAAAAAATGGAGTCAGAATTGAAATTCTCAAAGGGCCGCGCAGCCTCCCACTCTATGTCAGTGCATTTTCTGCAGTCTGAATTTTGTTTCTGAATCCTCTGTTCTGAGCTATCAGTTTTATTGGACAGATGGTACCTTGGACCTTTTCTAAATTACATACACTACATCTCTCGCTGGTCAAGGGATGTCATGTCCCTTCTGCCTTCAAGATGTGGCCCAGTGCCTCACCCTGCCACAGAGCCTTTCTGATCCTGCTCTTGGAAGCTCACAGCCATGCTAAGAGTCGCCTCCTACCCCAGTGCGCAGCATAGTGGTCTCTAGTAGAATCAGTATCTTCAGGCATCCTCAGAGAGGAGGAAAAACCCACACTGACCCTTTTCCACCATGGGCTCTCTGGCTGCAAGCCAAAGCAGACCCTTTGGGACATGTCCCTAAGCCGATGAGAACCCTGAAAGGTGAGCTGGGCCAGCCTCTCCAGTGCGGAGGCCAGAGGGAGCCTGTCCAGCTCACCACCATATCTAGGAGCCCTGGGGCCTGCCGCAGATGCTCCTGGTCCAAGCTGAGGCAGGTGGGGGGCCATCCAGGGGCTGTGGTCCTGGGACAGGTGCAGGCACATGTGTAGCATGTGTCTAGGACTGGGCTTCCTGTACAGCAGGCCAGGGGCTACCCACACTGTCACTCTCAGGAGCAGGCAGCAGCTGCTTCTCTTTACCCTGGGATGTCATTTTCTATGTGTGCCATGAAGTGGAAAACTGGGAGCCATGGGCAGACAGTATGAGAGTCACTTTGGAGAGTGGGGGAGTGCACCTGGCTGTTGTGTGACCATGACAACCAGCATCAGCACCAGAGCAGGCCACCTGGGGCCAGATCAGGCCCTGATGAGTGGGACTGGCAGGTGCCAGGAGGATCTCACTGGGCACTGCCCATCCCACTGCCAAGGGCCTGGGGTGGTGGGTGCCCTGCATTGGAGCCAGGCCCTGTACCAGGGAGGGCAGCAGAGGTGAGGCAGTGCAGACTCCTTGGAGATTTGGCTTCTTGGTCCTTAAGTGGTGACTTTCCGTGCAGGTTTCCTCACTTGCTGTGGAGTGGGACGGTGCTGAAGACCATGCTGGACATCCTTCAGACCCTGTCGCTGTCTCTGAGTGCCGTGAGTATTCCTGGAGACCTGGGGCCAGCTCGCAGACCTGCAGCCCACCCTCATTTTGTAGCACACTCCTCTGGCCGTGCGCCTGAGCTTAATTTATGCTATAAGGGGCTGAGAGGGGAGGGGGCCCAGATCCCTCCCCGGTGTTTCCCAGTAAATTAGTGGGGAAGATGTGGCTCAAATGGTTGGGCGTCCGTCTCCCATGTGGAGGGACCTGGGTTTGATCCCCGGGACCTCCCAGTAAAAGGAAAAAAAAAAAAACCTTCCCGGTAAATTGCAGCCAGTTTGGAGGCAGGTGACAGACAGGTGGAATGAATGTGAGGAAGGCGTGACAGGTATTCTATGGCCAGTGTTGGCCACCATCGCGACACAGCAGAGGCAACTCGGAGAGCAAGTTTGCTTGTGCTTTCAGGACATTCACAAGGACCAGCCTTACTATGACATCCCTGATGCACCGTATCGGATCACGGTTCCCGACACCTACGAAGCCCGAGAGGTAGGTCCAGGCTGTTGCTGTGGTTGGTGGCCATTCCTTCTCCCACTCTTGAGCACATTAGTAGGTCAGGTCCCTGCCAGGCCTTCCACGCATAGGCTATCGTTAGCCCCCATCCGCTTGAGGCAGGAGTGGTGTCACCAACACCAGGAACTGAATTGCTGGCTGAGATCATGAGGAATCATAGGCGAGTCCGGGCCCAGACTCACTCCCCGTTTTGTCCAGCTGCAAAGCCTGGCTCTCACCACTGAGTCGTGCTGACTCCCAGCTGTCTTCTGGGTTTAGCTGCCAAAGAGGTTTTCAGCTACCAGACAGTTGTTAGCCCCTCAGCTCTCCATTGAACAAGCATGATTTTGAGACAAACCTTATTCTCTGATTTTTTTGTTGTTGTTACTGTTATATGGTAACATGACTTTGGCTTTTTGCTACACTATGGAAAAATGAACAGAGTAAATAGCTCCAAATAAAGAGTTTGCTTTTTAGCATTTACTGAGCATCTCCTCTCCCCACCTAGCCTGAATTACAGCCCTCAGGCAGGACTGAAGCCTCAGCTCAGACTGGAGCTCCTCAGCCTGGGGCTGGGTCAAGTCCCAGCTTCGGGACATCCCAGCCAAACCAGCAGTTGACAGGGAGTTTTTCCACAAGTGATGAGGTCCCTGTGATGATTTTTACCTTCCAGAACCTACCTTCCCCTTCATTTGCTGACTCATGGCATATGTTGCACATCAGCAGTGTGATGTGCTGTTAGCGTAGGTTCTGCCACAACCTGTGCAAGAATTACAGACTGGAATGTGTGCAGGGTCCCTGAAGACCATGAGATTAGGGCACAGCAACAGAATACATACCAGGCTGTCCTTGACTGCCCAGATAAACTGACCTTAGGCTGTTTAAAAGCACTCAAACCCTTTTCCAGAGCATCGTGAAGGACTTTGCTGCACGCTGTGGAATGATTCTCCAAGAGGCCATGAAATGGGCGCCAACGGTCACCAAGTCCCACCTGCAGGTATTTTCCTGAAGTCATCAGAGCAATCAACAAGCTTTACACAGACACAGAGAATTCTTAATGCAGACAACATTAATGTGAATCAATAGAGACCAAAACTATCAGGCTAGTGCCCAGGACTAATAGAAGCCTCAGAGGCTGGTTTGGGATAGAAGCACCCTAGGGGTAGATAAGTACGCGGCATGAACAGGGCCAAGAACCCTGACAGCTCCCACTGGGTAAAGCACCATGTCCTTTGGTCGGACTTGGGGCTGCTGGCAAGATGGGCGAGGGTGGGTGTTGGTGGGGGTGGGAGACCCGTGGGCCAGCAGCAGCAGCCCCAAGGGCAAGGTACATGCACCTACACCCAACGGAAGCTAGCTAAGCAGAGGGAGAGTCATGGGCTTGTGTCCGATGAAGACTCTCCCCAGGCTGCATACATATGTATACATTGGAGTCCTTTTCAACTAAGACATGTGGCTGGTCAGTGCATATGACCAGGGACGGTCAGCAGGGACAGACCAGAAACACCACAGTGTACATGAGGAAGGAGGAACCTTAAAGCAGGGTCAGAGATTAGAAAAATGCCAATAGAAAAAGCTGGGTTCACAGGAACGGGCATTTTGAGAGGAGCTTGTGAAGTTCACCTCAGCAGCACTAGTTCAAAAATGTTTCCAGCTGTGGAGTCCAGGAAGCACAGAGAAGCTAGCGCCAAGAGCCTCAGAGGCTGTCAGGAAATGCGTTTCTCAAGAACTGATGGGTTGTGCCTGGGTTTGGCTGTAAAAGTTCCTCCTTCCACAAAGCTCTTGAGGCAGCATGAATTGAGCTGCTGGGGCAATGGAACGAGATGGAACAGAACAGAGGGCAGGCTTAGGGGCCGAGGTAGACACCGCAGGCCCTTGTAACTAAACCACACTCTGTGTCTGCCTAACGCAGACACTAGAATTCTTCCTGCTGTTGGCATTTATCAAACTTTGATGTTTGGGAAATGTCTGATTTCTTTGGTTCATGTGAAGGCAAAGGACCTCAGTTTCCAAGTCTGCAGTCTAAAGAGGTAAAGCCCCTTTAATACATAAAAGGTTTCTGTGGACAAAAAGGTGGTCAGTGTAGAGAAAGCATCTTTGTTTTCTCTGGCCTTTTCTCAGTCCTGGTTTAAGAAAGAAAAGAAAAATGAAAAGGCTTAAATGAGCTTGATATTTCTACCAGGCGTCACCCAGGCCCTCCCTGCATATCTGGTCAGTCTGAACCCCCACTACCACCCCCCATGGAGTTCTCAGTGTGGCAAATGGTAGATTTTAAGTTAAAAAGTACCGACAAATAAAGGGTCTGCTCACACTTATCGAGCACTGACTGTGCCAGCAGCTGTGTGTGGGCCTGGTTCTCGTTTTACAGGCGAGGAACAATCAGAGAGGTGCTCTGTCTTGCCAGAGGCCCCTCAGCTAGCTCACAAAGCGAGGGGAACCCAGTGTTTTCTCTGTAAAGTCCTGTCCCTTACTGTGAAAATAAAAGAGCACTTCTGCCTCTGTTTTAGGAATACCTGAACAAACATCAGAACTGGGTGTCAGGACTGTCCCAGCACACGGGGCTGGCCATGGCCACAGAGAGCATACTGCACTTCGCCGGCTACAACAAGCAGAACACGACTCTCGGGGTATGTGTTTGCAAGCCTCCCGAGGAGCAGTGTCGTCTTGGACCCCAAGAGCAGACATAGCAGGGAGAAGTGCATGTGGCTTTTCATATGAAGGTGCCTGGCTCTCACAAGCTGCAAGCGAAGGGGCACTGAGTAGCGTCTGTGGGCAAATCAAAATCGGATGTCACCCTGGTTCAAAGAAGAGTTGGTCATTAATACAGATATTTTCTTATTTTGCTTATAATTTGATTATGAATTACAGACATTTAAGCTTGATTCATAATGAGATCAGCTTGACATTTCTGAGTGTCCACATCAAAAAGGAGAGAAGCTGATCTCTATTAGATAGGGACAAAGTTATTTTATAATCACATTTTTCTGAAACTCTCACCTGGACTTCATAATACTTTTGTTTTCTGTGGGTGCTGAACTACACCCAAAAGCCTTGAGCTTAGTCTTGCTCAGATCTAGATTAATTTCGAGGGTAGTGGATTCATGAAGTATGACTTTCCCTTCCTGATCTAAATTATAACTGAGAATCAAACAGGGAGTTGACAGCTGATGCTCTGATTGGCTTTTTGTTGTACGGAGTCTCACAGCCTCAGTTCTCAGCATCAGGGACCCTGTTGGTTAGTTTGAATCTGGAACATTGGCCGTCCGTGGTTTTTGTGCTGCTTAACTCTCTCACAAGGGTGTTGAGGGAAGGCTGCCTGCTCTATACAGGCTTCTGACCGGCATCATCTTGTTGAATCCTCACATCCGCTGAGGACATGCTCTTATTATCCTATTTCATGGGGACTGAGCTTACACAGCCAGTGGGTGCCAGGGCTGGGGGGGACCCGGGCCAGCTTGTTGTGACCTGCACCCTTAACCACAGCACCGCAGTGGCCTCCATGCACAATCACCTACATGTCAGCTCCATCTTCCACTGACAGATACTCCTCCCAATCCTGTGGCCACTTCTGAAACTGCTTTGGTGAAGAGCCTTGTTTTCAAACGTCTAAATAAATGACGTGTCCTTGCCTGCCCAGACCAACGCCCATGCTTACAGATACAAGTTCTCTACAAAAATCCCTGTTGCCTTCTCCCAGTAGAGCGTTTCTACTGGAATCCACTCTGAGCCTACAATTTGGTGTAGAGGCCACCAGTTGGCTGCTGAACTTGCAAGTGAACGGGATCCCGTTGAGGCCGTTGCCTGCAGCAGAGGTGTGTTGGCAACTCCCTAGGTCCTGCTCAGGGACCACCCATTGTGTGCTCTCAGCCCAGCCCTTGCTGAGCATGGTGATGATGTGGCACAGCGCTGTGAGCAGCAAGGGGTGCAGAGTGGGCTGCCCAGAGGTGCTAGCACCCAGCCAGTCCTATAGATGAGATGATAGAGGCCGTTCCTCCAAGTTCTTTCCCTGGGACCCTGAAAATGGGAGAAGAGACCTTCTCCCAAGTCAGGCTTTCTAACAAGGCAAAAGCATTCAGTCTCATGGTGTTCAGATAACTGTTTTTCCAACTAAACTGATAACCTGAATATCAATATGACATATGGAGCCAGTCCTCCTCCCCTCTGCGGGTCTGCCTCACCATCTTCACTGTCCTCACCCAGCTCATCCCCCAAGTCCTTGTGCAGAAACCTTCCCAGATGAGCCCTTCCCACCCACACCTGGGAGTCCTCCTAAGTGCCACTACAGTCTCTTCCCTCTTCATCTCACACCCTCTGCCAGCAGCCCCTGACAGCCCTTCATCCATCCTTTCTCCAGGGGACTATGTTCCTCTCATCATTTTACAGAAGGGGAACAAGGTCAGACAGCTGCAGAATGGAGGAGCCAGGATTTGGACTCAATCTCGTTGCAGAGCCCACGCCCCATGCACTGGCCTACTGCCTGTCATTGATTCCACGCCTTCTCCTCCTTCCCCATTTTCCAGATGAGGCAGGGAGTCTTGAGGAAGCTTATTCATTTGCCCAGGGAGTGAAATTTTCACTGGGGGTGAAAGTATAACCAGGACAGTAAAGTGAAGCCATAGCACAAGTTACCTTCCAGAAGAGTTTTTCATTCTAAAATTATAAAGTTGTTTCCCCCATGGGTGATAACAGACTAGAAGGAGTTCTAAAGTGTTTCATTCTATTAACCTGCCAGCACTGAAGAACTTTTTGGTTATGGAATTTGTCTCTAATTAAACTTTGGCCCAAAACTGAACTAGATGTTTTGTCTTCCTTCCCACTAATATAATTTGAGACATTGAAATGAGGATTGCTTTAATTTTTTTTTTTTTTTTTACTCTGGAAACATGTATGGAACATAACATTTCCTATTTTAACCACTTTCAAGTATACAATTTAATGGTGTTAATTACATTCACAGTGTTGTGCTTGCCACCACGACCATTCAAAACTTTTCCATCACCCCAAACGGAAACTCTGTACCCATTAAGCAGTAACTCCCAATTCCTCACCCTTACCCCAGCCCCTGCTACCCTGTAATCTACTTTCTGTCTCTATGAAATTGCATATTCTAGTTATTTAAGTGAGATCATACAATATTCGTCCTTTTGCATCTGGCCAGTTTTACTCAACATGATGTCTTCAAGGTTTATCCATATTGTAGCATGTATCAGAACTTCATTCCATGTTACAGCTGAATAATATTCCATTGTGTGTATATCACATTTTGTTTATCTGTTCATCTGTTGAAGGACACTTGGGTTGCTTCCATCTTTTGGCAATTGTGAATAATGCTGCAGGGAACACTGGTGTACAAATATCTGAGTCCTGCTTTCAGTTCTTTTGGGTACATACCTAAAAGTGGGATTGCCAGGTCTGAAGAGTTGTAATAACCCCGGATCTGAACTAGGTTTAGAAAACCAGTATGTTGCAACGATCTGAAATACTTTTCAATACTTGTCTGTAGGCAACTCAGCTAACCGAGCGCCCGGCCTGTGTGAAGAAAGATTACTCCAACTTTATGGCATCCCTGAATTTGCGCAACCGCTATGCTGGAGAGGTACTTTGCTTCCCCAGGGTCAGAATCCTCTGTGTGTTCTGGAGTTCTGATGTCAGTCGGCTAATTCCAAATGGAACATGAAGGAGGGTCTGCGTGAATGTAGGAGAAATGATGAAACATACTCCTTTAGGCAGGCCTAAAGGCTGGGAGCCTCAGACCATGCCCCTGGAACATTTATAAGAGCTACTCACCACCCACACTAGAGGGTAATTTCCCATACGCATGCTGGGACTACACAGAAGCGTTCTATTTCTGGCAGGTGTGTGTGTGTTTGTTTTAACCTTGCAACAAACATTTGTTGCATGCCATGCCTCATCCTGGGCACTAGGTGAAGCATAAGAACCATTATTCCAATTTTGCAGCTAAACAAACTGAGGCTTCTGAGATTAAGTCACTTGCCATAGTCGCTCAGGCAGAGCTGGGTTGGGAGCCACATCTCCGACTCCCTGTGAGGGCTTCCATCCACCACACTACAGCATATTCTATCTGGGCCTCGGTTTCCCCATCCGCAAAACGCAGAAGCAAGAGGCTGGTCTGTACTGACTCCAGAAGCTTGCCAGCGGCCTGCTCTGGGTGGGCCTGGTTTCCAACCGCTGCCCTTCCCCAGAACCTTGGTAGGTGGGACCTGTGTTCCACTCAGCAGCCACTGCCCAGCACATTCCCAGTCGCTGGGAACTGCTCTTAGAGGCTGTTCAGCCTTGTTTTGGATATGTTAGTGGTAGTGGGAATACTGTCGTCAAGGGACAGATTTGGTTTCTGGAAGAAGTCCAGACCTTCTTTATGGTCATTCTTGTAAATAAGAGAGCAGCAGTCCCTTGGGGGAGTGTGTGGGGGGGAGTATGACTTTAAAAATAGTAAGGCTTGGGGAGCAGATGTGGCTCAAGTGGTTGAGTGCCAGCTTCCCACATGGGAGGTGCCAGATTCAGTTCCCAGTGCTTCCTAAAAAAAGCAAAACAAATGAGAAAAGCAACTCGGGAGCTGATGTGGCTCAATGGCTAAGTGCCGGCTTCCCACATATGAGGTCCAGGGTTCAATCCCCAGTCCTGGTACCTAAATTAAAAAAAAAAAAAAATAACTAGTAAGGCTGATATTCTTGTTTGAGTCCTTGACTCTGAGGGAGCTTTGTTTGTCCAGCCCATGTCATCACAGTCCTCCTGTATGCCAGGCCTTGGCCTCGATGTTGGAATACAAGGATGACAAGAGCAGGTCCCTGCCCTCAAGGAATGTCTAGGACGGTGGGAAGGCCAGCCCGCTGTTCTAAAAGAGCAGTTCCCAAAGTGCCATGAGCTGTAGCAGTGTCATGGGAATGAGTCCGTTGCTCTCAGCAGTCATAAGCTTTAGTTGGAGATAGCAAAGCACCTGCCAGTCCTACCACGAGTGCCAAGGGGCCAACAGGTGTGCTTCTTTCAGGTGTACGGGATGATTCGCTTCTCAGGCACAACAGGCCAGATGTCCGACCTAAACAAAATGATGGTCCAGGAGCTGAATACAGCGTTAGAGCTCGGCAAGCCTCAGCACTACACTCAGGCCATGTTCAAGCTGACCGCGATGCTCATCAGCTGCAAAGGTAATGGGGCAGAAGCCCCAGGGAGTTGTGGGTTCGCTCTAAATGATGCCGGAATACTGCCTCCATCATCCTTAGTAAGCTGGTGTCTGGCTGAGAACTCAGTGGAGCTCCCTCAGGAGCAAGCTCGTCATCTCTCCTGGGTGGAAAGTTGCCGCTTGTTACTTAAATCGATGGTACGGCTGGTGCTGACTTGCTTGTCGATCCAGGAAAGTCGTGCCTGGGTTCAGCTAGTGTTTGGAGGCATCTAAACAGCCTGTGTCTGGTTCCAGATTGCGACCCCCAGCTTCTCCACCATCTGTGTTGGGGGCCTCTCCGGATGTTCAACGAGCATGGAATGGAGACCGCCCTGGCCTGCTGGGAGTGGCTGCTGGCGGGCAAGAACGGCGTGGAAGTGCCGGTAGGATCTCCCTGGGCCAGCTCCTGAGTTGAGGGGGACGGTGGGAAGAGCCTGCCCTGGGCTCTGCCACTGAGACCTGGAGGTCCTGGGCAAGCCCCTCGCCCACTGGATCCTTAGCCCTCTTATGTGTCAAAGTGTGTCCTTGAGGCTTAACCACCAGGCTGTTAGGAAGACTAGCGAGAATGTGTTAAAAGTGCCCCTGTGGTGCCTAGGAGTTGTTCTTTTTCAAAGGCTTGGTAGGGGCCACCACTTCCCTCCTGAGACGGGAAGGCGCGCTCATTGGAATGCCTGTCCACAAGGATGTTCCTCAGCTTACTCGCTATGGGGCAGCTGCCTTTCCTTGTGTCTGTATTTCTGAAGTTGCTACTGGATGGGACTCACTGGGAAGGTTATACTCACCTTTCAACCTATTGGATGAACACCTAGGAAAGATTTGATTTTTCAAAGACCCTGCTAACTTTCCTGATGGCAGGAGATTTGATGGGATTTTCTGTGTTTCTTAGAATCATGTGAGATAAGTGGACAAAAGGAGTGTTTTGTTTGTCTTGTTCCCAAGAGGGAATTAGAATGCCCTGG